>NAJN01000432.1:0-23035 GCA_005059845.1 Cryomyces minteri
AGTGGCCTTCTTCCGCTAGGAAACTCTGCATAGTAGTCAAGGGCCCTGCTTCTTGTCCTCCCGCACAGAGCCTTCGAAAGCCTTTGTAAGAGCGCATAAGCTTGCCTAACCAATAGCTGAACAAGTATGCTTCTGATACGCAAGAGCAAATGTTCCAAGTTGGCAACAAACTTCTCGGTCAGCGGATTCGTGAGTTCGAGCTCGTCTCCGTGGCATAAAAGGCTGCCAGTAGCAGACCGGGTTGGGTAGTATCTGACGCGACCTAGTGCGGCATCGACGAAGGCCAGTAAACGGGAGATCCCAACCAAGTTCAGATGATCGAAAGTTGGGTCAGTCCTGCAAGAGACGAAACATTTCTCTTCCTTTGCAATAGTGCTCAACGCACATCCATCGATGCTGAACTTGTGGTCAACCTCGCGAAGAAGCCTATGAAGGATCAGTACATGTCATAGATGCTACACCCACACTACATAGATTCAAGCTTACCAGTCGATGTCGTGCCTGTGCTGGGTCTTAGAGGGAGTCTGGCACGGCCAATAGGAACGACAACGTCCAGTCTTCGAGTGGTCCTTCGCGGGCTCTGCTCGGAAAGAAGCTTTCCGCTCAGTCTTCGGAGAGGCCGAGAGGGCTGCGTTAGGGACATGCTCGTGGAGTTGAGCGTACGCATGCTTCTCGAAATCGCGGCGGACGTCATCGTTTAACACGTCCTCACTCTGCTTGTGTGACTGAACGCGTGTCTTGAGGCGAGAACGGAACGCGTTCACGAGTCGTAAGACTCTGAAGGTCAAGTAAATGTTACCTATGTGGGGATGCTCCATGATCGGCAAAAACCCCAAGACTCGCGGCACGTCGCAAGTAAGGAATGAGGACAGACATCCTCCAAGAACATGGCTGGGCTATGTACTTCTATAACGCTGGGCCTCGTCGTTCGTCGAGCCTCAGGAAGGCCTGGGTTTGCCTTACCTGCAACAGCGGTAGAGTCTCTTGCATTCTACAGTTGCTGCCTGTTCTCCTCGCAAGTGGTCGTGGGCGCCTGGGGGCTGATTCCAACAGCATCGAGGCTGTGCGTCTTCACCACTTACACCTGCGTCATGCATTGTGTACATGAGTGGCTTTGCAGGTAGCCTTGCTTGTGGTTTGCTGGTGCAGTGCTCCTGTATCATCACCCTCAAACCCCTGAAAGGGGCAGTGCTGCTGCTCGATACGCCTCCTCTGCGTGTGCTAATGTAGCTTTGCCCACAGCCACGCACCGCCGGTCACGATCAGGCTGCAAGGCAAACCTGCTAGGTACGCCCTAACCATGAATTGCTAGCTGATTCTACATCGACCCTTTGCCTCAGCACCGAAGCTCATAGAGTTTGATGAACTTGTTCCTCCTACCTCAGCGGAGTGCAGCATGCGAACCGTTCCGCGTCTCCCACCAGGCCTTGAGCGCAAGTGCCTTGTACGAATTGCTGCCTCAGACAAGGGTGGCTCAGCTTGCTCCGTCGACGAGTGTTTAGCTAGACTTCGTAGGCTTGTTCTTGTTGACGCCCTGCCGCCTCGTGTCATGCGAAGCGTCACTTCCAATAGACACATCAGCTGAAAACTTGCTGCTTTCGACAATAGCCAGGAATATACTCGATGTCTCTTGCTGCGGTTGGTTCACTCTGGTGATCCTTGCCGTCCAGTGCTCCATCGACCATCAGCTTCGTGAGAGGTCGAGCCCGTACTGTCCTTGTCATCTGGTTTGGAGTCGTCGTCTGCTCCAGAAGTTGGCCTTCGGAGCTATCATCTGCTACGGACTCGTCGTTGGATGCCTCAGGCTCGACGTCTCCTCACCGTCTCTGGTTTCTTCCGTTCCTGGCTGCGCGAGCTTTAGCCGTCATACGTTCGTATACTGAGTCCTAGTCGTCCTTCTCTCCGTTCGGATTTCTGCGAGATGAAGTTCTTTTCTAGGAGATGTAGCAACGAAGGTTAACAGCAAGGATTGTCTCCAGGCACTCCGTCAGGACCTTCATGAATCTACTGCTGGAAGGACCTCGGTGTTCCAATATCCGGACGACCGTCACTTAGATCCAGTCAAGGCTACACTCAATTCTTTGCACTACTGTGGAGATCTCTTATCTTCGTGTGCTCCAGCAGCTCCTTCATGGATTGCTTCTATTGCCAGTGCATCTTCGGTACGCTCTGTGGAGTAAGCTCGTACGATTCAAGTCACGGCTATGCTCAGTGCCTTCGTGCGGCTTCCACATGTCTAACGTAGGCTTGAAATCATCAGAAACCATTCTCTAGTCTACGATAAGAGTCGGTGCTTCTGTCAGGTTTCCATTGCCCTGGAACACAACACTCCCACTGCCGCTACGCTGAATTGCCCTGTGGGGTGTAAGACTTGGGGCGGTTAAGACGATGGGATAGTGCCTCTCCGAGAACAGGAACAGACCTCTTGTCAGAGGGTTCGAGTCCTGCAGATACCAATGCTTTTGCTGATCTTGCCATAGAACAAGAGCGGCACCAACTAAACGTCGTCGCCGGGACTGGTGGCAAGGAGAAAATGACCTCATCGTCTACGTGATGAGACTACTAGTCTGTGAAGAACCCCGGCACCTGAGCTGCAAAGTCTCCTTAGGTTCTGCGAATTTGTCTTTGGAAGAGCGCGGAGGCACCGGTAGAGAATTCCTTGTCGGGTGGACTTGCGCCTCTTCTACTCACTTCCATATCCATATCCTTGTTGCTGTCACGGCCCGCTCCATCACTGCGACCCTACAACAGCAACAACCCATGTCCTCGCCGCCGTCCCATCCCCCTTAACCTCTTCCCAGTCCTCCCTCAACACGGCCTCTCCCCCCCAAGACCGCCTCATCCTCCTCATCAGGCCCCCTTTCCGCTCGTAGTTTCTGACGCCTCCATTCACAGATCCACCACCCACCCCTCACCATCGCAGCAGCCACCACTCCTACTGCCGCGACTATCGCACATACCATCCACGCGCCCAAGATGCTGCCGCCGAAGCTCCACCTCCAGCTCTCGGCCAGCAAATTCAGCGTGGACACGTAGAGCGAGAGAGTTGCAAAGACGGCGCAGACGTTGAGCGTGCAGGCCCAGTCATCGGTGAACTTTCTCGGAGCCTGAGCAGGAAGGTGCAGAGGCAGGAGACGGTGGAGTGGAGGAGCGAGAGAGGGAGGAGGCTGAGCAGGAAGACGAGGATATGAAGGAGGAGCTGGAAGGTCTGAAGGAGGAGGGCGGCGTAGGCGGAAGGGGGTGGAAGGGTGGTTGTGGTAGTCGGTGGCATTGTGAGAGGAGATCTTTTGGATGGCCGGAGAGTGGTGAGCGGTCGATGTGGTATGCCGTACGAGAGTATGCTCTTAGCAATGCAGTAGTTGAGATCGGATGGATGTAGGACGCTCTCTGTGTACTTGTGCTCTTGTACTATACGCAGGCGCTCTGACCTAAGTTCGGTCTGCAACCCTCGCGTCCAGTCTCCACAGCCGTTGCACCTTTTCGTGACCTGGGTAAGGTTTCTGGAGAGTATTGCATGCTGCATTTGTACCACACCATGGTTGTGCCCAGCCCAGCCTCTAGGGAGAGCTCGGCTATCGACTCGTTCCCGGAAGCATTGCGTTGTTCTCGTTCTTTCACGGAGTCTGCATCTGCTGGACGACTCTGCGACCCCGAAGCAGACAGAGACCAGACACAACCTGCAGAGTGCAGAAACCCACTGATAAGGGGCGGAGGATTGGTTACAGACAGAGAGGTTCAGGGCAATAGTGGCTTCTTCGAGACATCAGTGGACCATCAACACTCTCATCGTACTAGAAGCGTAATTTCAGAGATGCGGGAGACAATAGGAGCGTGTGGTATGTGAGACATAGATTGTAAAACTCTCTCCTCGCTGCTGTACACAAGATCTCCTACTGCATGCCCTGGGTAGCCCCAGAAGCGAAGGAGACTCCGAGACACTCTACCCCAAAAGCTTCA
This sequence comes from Cryomyces minteri, assembly GCA_005059845.1. NCBI lineage: Eukaryota > Fungi > Ascomycota > Dothideomycetes > Cryomyces > Cryomyces minteri. The sequence continues at coordinate 3,958 of NAJN01000432.1, forward strand.
CGGCGCTCTCTCTTCTTCTCCGCCCCTTCAGAGCTCGCGACGCCAATACCACCATCACGAAGCCTAACAGGCCACATGCCGAGAGGGCGAACCAGGAGATATAACTTTGCAGAATTACCGTCACGATTGAAGAAGCTGGTTCGTCTTGTTCGACCTTGGAGATGACCAGGTACACGACCTTGACGAAATGCGGTACGCCCAGAAGCGCGGTGCCCACGACGTAGCGCACGCGACGGCCGTTGTCTTCATCGTCCCTCTCCTTCGGGGTCCGAGCCGGATAGAGGAGGTAGCGGACGAGTTCCGCGAGACCGCTGATGAGGCCGAAGGGAGTTATGAGGGCAGCCGTGCAGGCGGCCGCCGCGACGGGAGAGGCGACTGTCATGAACGTGCCGACGAGGGCTGCGGCGAGGATCATGACGACGTATTTCATCGCTTGTATCTCGAGAGCGAAGGTCCCGGTTGCTGGAGTGATCATGGTCGTCCAGGCGGCGGAAGCGATTTCTTGTGCGGAGTCCATGTCGGAGTGTGGAGCTGGGTGGCTCCGGGGTATGGGGAGCGTTGGGGAAGGAGGCGATATCGTGTGTAGAGAGGTTGAGGATGCTAGCAGATTGGGAGCGTAGTGAGAGTTGGGTTTGATGCAAAGGGAACTGTGAAGCTCGACCTGAACATCGCTATTTATATCTTCCTTGTGCGAAGTGATCTTGCAAGATTGTCTTTCTTCACAGGTCACACGAAATAGGAAACCTTTGTCTTCTGCTAAAGTTACCAGAGAGCAATCTTGGTTACGGTCCCAACTTCCGGGTTTGCGCGGAAAGCTAATATCAGACGCGACTTCCCCAGATGGACAGTACGTGACACACAGCCCCTCCGCTGCTTCTACTTTCGAGACGCCTGAGATCTGACGGAGCTCCTCATTCTCCGCAAGCAACCCAGTAGCACAGGAAGTCTCCAAGTCCTCTTGTATGAGAAACAGAGCTGTGCACGTAGCGGCGACTACAAAATCTCTAACGTCTTTTTCGTAGGAGCGCGTACTAGTGTCATGACATAGTGTCTTCTGGAGCTTAGAAAACGTACATAGATAGCGATTTTATCGCGCGAAGGCAGCTCCAGGAGCACACAAAGCCTCTCGTGTGATGGGGAAATGCCCCGAATCAGCTCTTTGCCAGCCATGAGAGGAGAGGAGAGGATGGGAAGTATTGTAGTGTCGTCTTAGGTTTGCGCGTGTAGCGCGTCTACCGTGGATACTATGAACTATAGTGTGACCGGTCAACTGATTTCAACGTAGCAAAAGGTTTACACTCAGGGTTCGTGGCTACTTCCACGCCTCGTCTGAAGGAGTATATAAGGGCTGGAATATCTTCCGTGCGAAATTCCATAGCATCTAATAGCCCCAGGACATCATGACTTAGGTGAGAAGGTGGAGCTGGAACCCTTCGAATCTTACTCAAGATGACTTCGCGAGCGGACTTGAGGGAGAGGCTGCGATGCACCATCGTACCATAATTGATGCCAGTGAAAACGGTGCAGAGCCCAGTCGTCAGGGGAGCCAAGGACCTTACACCAAACCCAGATCCTACTGCCACGAGGCCTAGAGACAAGAGGTCGAGGAAGCACATGCGAACACCGTACGTCGCAGAACAGGACACTCAACGCTTCGAACCCATCTATTGCCCGTCTCAGGTGTAGATTTCTAGCAGCACTAGCGCACCGTTCAGGGACGCTTGGGGGCCCACCAATTCCGGGGAGTCCCAGGAACCATTAAGAATGAGTAGAGGCGTTCGATAGATGTAATTGGAAGTCACGTGCTTGTTCCCTTTCTTGCGCAGCGGATGAAGTGGTAGCACCTCTCTTGGACAAGCTGGCAGGTAGAGAAGAGCCGCTCCTGGTTTTGTGCCGTTGGGTTGTATCTCATTGGTATGGGGAACCCAAGTGTTTCCTGAGACACGTTCGCGTGCAGACATTCACATGATGGTATCTGCGCGATTGATTTCTACTCATGCTATGGGAACAAAGACCGCCGAGAAGAACAATCTCGAGGACGGAAAAAAATGAGGGCAGGGTGGTCAACAATCAAGTTCAAGTTACTTGAACGTTGGCGCACGGCTCTAAGGTTGGTCTTCTAGTGTTGTGCACGTACCTATGAGACCGTGCAGACCTCTGATCACTGCCTAGTGTGTACGTGCACGAGCCCAACAGGTCATTAGCAGATCCGTGCGCCAACGGTCAAGTAACTTGAACTTGATTGTTGACCACCCTGAATGAGGGTATCGTGTCTGTCGTGCAATTCATGTGCCTACATGCTCCATTGAAAACACCGAACAAGACATGCTCGAACCCATGATGCGAGAAACACAGGGACGTTAAACACTTAGGAAGCGGGGTGTCTAGGCCCATCGTTTGATTCTGGACGCCGACTCAAGCCGACGGCACCGCCCATGATCTGTGTGAGAAGAGAGCGGAGACCGTCAGTGGTGCGTGAGTCCTGCGGGCTGCACCCCGCTATCGCGGATACCGATCACCTCCAACTCTTGTCTAAAGACCGCTCCATGTTCAATCCTCCCAAATGGTCTCAAGATCCAGATCCTGTCGTCTCTCAGCGCCACACACACTCCAGCGCTTGCGCTTATCTCTCGAACCGAAGCCGAAGCCCACGATGGGCCGCGAGCCCGGCACGTCGAGACTGCTCCTCCTGACGCCGTCGGTCTGACCGTCCGCAGCGTCCGCTGCCGCCTTGAGCTTGGCGATATTGTCGGCTTCGATGGCCGCTTCCTCCGCATCGGGAGAGTCCTCGATCGTCTCGAGACTGCTGATGCTAGGGGAGCGCGAGCGGGCTGAGGTGGGTGTCGAGGGGACCGAGGAGGAGGAGAAGGAAGCGTAGTGGTGCAAATTGGGCAAACCGCAGGGGTACGATTCGTTGTACTTCGTCGGTCCCATCATGGGTGACGAACTGCCTGAGTTCGGCGTGCTAGCGTTGCTGGAGTGGCTTGAGTGGAGCATGCTGAATGTCACTTGACCCATCTGATGCAATGGTGACGCCGGCCGTCGTCTGCTTCGGGGGAAGGTGCCGTGTACAGGAGATGGTTGGAGGCCGCGGTCTGGCGGCGGACGCGGTGTGAGTTCGAGCTCGGAGTCTTCATCGATAGGGTCTATGCTGCTGTCGTGGAGGCTGGAGCCTCCCGAATGCGGGTACGCTTCATCCGATGCGGCTCGGAAAGGACTTCGAATGCGAGCGGGTGAGCGCAGTGGGCTGCTCGGTGTAGAAGAGTTGAGGCTCGGCGTAAGAGACACATGCCCAGCCGTACTGACAGAGGGCAGCGAGTGAGCACGAGTCATCAACGGCGCACTGGGTGAAGGGTTGTTCCCGGAGCGGGAGCGGAGATGGCTTCGCGAGTATGGCGAGCGGTTCCGTTGTCGCAGTGGCAGTAGGTTCTGATAGTGAGACTGGAGCAGGGCAGCCGGCGAAGGATCTGTCGAGCGTCGTGGGTTCTCTGGTCGCGGCTGGTGCATGCGTGGCATGCCCTGGACACCATGTTCCCGCTTCTCCTCTTCGTCGGTCTCTTTGTGATATGGAGGTAGGTCCTTAGTGGCTTCCACGCTCGGCTCTTTGGACTCCAGCACGGAGTGGGCTGAAGCCATGATGACGTCGCGCTCCCGAGTTTTCTCGATCGTCAGGGTCCCTTTGCTTCTTTCGCAAGCCAGATGCAAAACCCAGATGCCGAAAGTCACGACTGTTCACTCTCCGACCGAAGCTGCAGGTGGAGAGGGAACGGAAGAGGTCACGACTTATATCACCTGTGCATGGGTCAGCTTCGATCAGCTCAGCAAGGGCGGCGGGTAGGCCAGAGTCGTACGCGGCAGGGCGTTGTGGACGTCCCAGTCCCCTTCCTGTTCGGGTGATGAACGCGAAACGACGAACAAGCAGCCGCGTTGGGGAGGATCGAAGAGAAGAGGGTTTGAGGCAGCATGCTCGACGGGCGAAGTGAAGACCTGGGGTGCTGCGTGCGTACGAGAGCAACGTTGCCCAACACGAAGCCCAAGCGGTTTGCAGCACGGTGGTTGAGTGTGAGGGCACGAGACGGAGCAGAACCCCGGACACGAACGGACAGACACACTAAGGTACGAAACGGACTTCCCCACCGTCGACGAGACCCTTGTCACATGCGAGGGAGCATCGCTGGGAAGCCATTCACATGAATGTAGCCAACGCGACCACTGGAAACTTCGATGCTGCAGCGTAGGAGCAGAATCTTGCATGCTCCTCTGCAGGAGGGCACCCCATGGTCAGGCAAGGTTTCTCTGCAGCTTGACATGCTCGCACCCACGACTGCTTTGGGAGCTGCGGCTGAACGAAGTACAGTGTATCTCAGCGTGAACAGCACACCACCCCCCTCGCGTCCGGACGCTCCCCCGTAGGTACCTGTGCCCGCTTATGCAGCGGCATCTCAATCATTCAGCTGACAGGCACCAGGACCGGCAACGACGACGTTTTGCCAGCAAGGTACCGTACTTCGTAACTTCACTTCTACGGCGGCACAACAAGGACGTCCGCCCTTCACCGTGGTAGAAGCGGGGTACAACCGTCTCTGAGGATCGCACGCACACCGGGCACCAAGTACCTTCATCTGCCGACAGCCCAAACCTCCAACCCAACACCAGCGCGCGCCAAGGCATCTCGAACAATAGCACAACCACGCTTCTCACGCCACACCCAAACATCCAACATATCCCTCACAGCCGTCCCTGCGCCCGGCATCGACACCGTCAGAGCCTCGCGTCTCCGCGGTCCCGGCACGAACCCATTCGCGCAGTTGATCGCGGAGCTTGATCCTACCTTAACAATACCTCCGCCTCTGCCGAAAAATCAATCATCTCCGTGTGTCAGCCATGTTACGAGCACGCCATCGAGCCTCACATAGCACCAGCCTCACACAGCACCAGCGTGAGGCTTCTTGTAACGTAGCGCCTCGTACCGTTGTTTGGCAATGTGTCAGGCCCCGATCCCCTGAGATGAAAAACAGCTTCTGCTGCTGGCAGTAGTGTTAGTCTGCCAGCTCATCTGTGTGTGACTTGCTGAAAAGGGAGACGCCAGGATCCTCCCTCTAAGCCTACTGTGAAAGCAGATCTCTAGGGTGTTTCTGATCCATAGCACGATTCTCAAGTCTCTAACTAGTTGCCTCCCGCCTTCTCTCGTCGGCCTCCTGCCTCGTTCTGTTTGTGTTCGTGGAGAGCTAGACTGCTAGTTCATCGAGACTCGTGCTGAAGGTTGTTGAGCCGTCGACAGTACAGCAAGCAGTGTACCAAGACAACGGGTTCATGATCGATGCATGCAAACGAGACCGTCTTCAGAGCAGCAGTAGTGAACCGTCTTTCATTCCTGTCGTACCCATCATGCATGCGAGCCCTTTCGCCTATATCACACCCGACAACAACAAGACTGAGAAAGATGAAACAACCAGAGGAATAACGGCAAGCAACAACAAAACGAGGTAGTCTTAGAAAAGAAACCCCAGCCTATAAAAGTGACAGCCCAAAGCGCCCGCGTGACCCCGTGTACCCCCGGTGACCGCCTGCAATGCATGTGATGCCGACAAGCAAGAGAGAGAGAGGAGAGACGTGAAGGAGGCGGAGAGAGGGAGGGAAACGAAACCCAAAGGAAAGCGAGATCAAACTGCCAGGGCCGCAATGCAATGCGAGGAGCACGTATGCAAGCCAAGAAACCGCGGCCTGGGAAAGCGCTACGATCGAGTACCACACAGACAGACTCGAATCACTGCTTCACCCTCGCCGCAGACCCGGCGCTCCCCACACGTCCACTCGTCTTCCGCACGCCCGTCTTGCCCTCTGTGCTCCGCCTCGATGGGCTCGTGCGCAGTTTCCCCATGTTGATACTGCCGCTGCCGCTCTTCGTGCTGCCGGGCGTCTTTGGTCTCGCGTGGCCGTTCGTCGCGCCGACGTGCAGGCTCACTTTCTCGACGTCGCTATCGGCGGCCAGTGGGTCCCACTTGGTGGTCGTTGTCGTGGTGGTGGTGGTGCAGCTGACGGCGCGGCGCTTGTCGCTCTTGCCGCTGGCCGGGCTTCGGGACGCGCGACGCGCCAGCATGCGCAGCGCCCACTCCTCCTCACTCTCGGACTCCGGGCCGGCGGTGATGCGCGACATGGACACGACCTCGGTATCCGGTTTGATGAAGGGCTCGTTTTCGCCGCCGGCAATGTACGCGCGGCGGCCGCCGAAGGCCTTGGACGTCTTGCGTGGTTGGCCCGGAGTCGGCGCAGGCAGGTTCTCGTCCTGCACACCCGTGGTGGCGCTGACGGCTTGCTGCTGCTCGTTGTGGGTAATCTCGCCGAGGGCGGCGCGCTTCTGGCTGCCGTTAGGCGGGGTGAAGGTCTGGCCGTTGCTGGCGAGGCGCTGCTTGTGCGAGTTCTTGGTCGGAGTGGAGGGCATGAGGGCGGCCAGCTTGTCTTTCATGCTGTCTTCGAACCACCATTCACGGAAGGTGCCTTGATTCAGGTGCAGCCAGTGCTGCTGCGGGCCGACCACCATGCCGGGCCGCATGAAGCGCATAAAGGCGATGATCTCGTTGGCGGTGAAGCCGTGGCGGTAGATGAGGTAGGCGCCGATGAGACAGCCGGTTCGTCCGAGACCGGCTTTGCAGTGCACAGCAATGCCTTTCTTCTTCACGGTGATCATCTCGTGCGCCAGGTTGACGAAGTTCCGCACCAGTCTGAGAGGCGGGCAGGTCCCGTCGTCGAAGATCATGTCGAGATGCCTGATCCCCAGCGCGGTGAAGTAGGACGGAGAGTAAAGCTCGGAGTTCAGGCGGACCACTAGGCCGATATTGCGCTCGGAAAAGTGCGACAGAACGTTCTTGAATGGTTGTGGTAGCGCGGAACGTTGAACAGCAGAGACACTACGAGGCAAGGCTGCGTACTGGGGAGAGTCTGGAGGGATCACGGCCGTTGGGGAATGCTGTGGTGACGCGAATGCGAGAAAGCTGGGAGTGAGCCAGTTAAAGTCGCCCATGTCCACACGCTCGTACTTTTCGTATCTGGTACGCGTTGTCAGTGATGCTAACAAACTTCGAGCAAGGGGACTTACTCTTCGAGACTGAACTCCTTCAGACCACACAGATTCTCCTCTTTGGCTTTCCACACCCCATAGACGACGTCTTGGATAGTGAGACCATAGTCTGCCTGGCTGTATCCAGCGTCTCTGAACGGCATGCAAGGCGGATCCATTTGTGCTATTGGCGCTAGTGCTAGGTGTGGCGGCCATGACTGGATGAGGACCATGTAGCACGCCAGTACACACGCAGCATTGGCACGACCTGGGCGACAATCAGCAGTGGTTTGATCACCCAGCAGCGGGGTGATCTTACTCCTCGAGTCCGCGTTGCTCCAAAACACAACACCTCTGTTCTCGTTCACAGGGTCTCCAAGCACTTCATGCAGTTGTACCGCGAATCGGTATAGGTGGCCAATGTGGAGTGGGCCGAAGTCGGCATGGAAGGCATTGTACAGCAGGCTCTTGTCAATTGAGAAATATACAGGCGGGTGGACCTTGGGACCGCTGCTAGCAGTTGGTGCCGGACCATGCTGAGCCCTTGCGGACCGTTTTGCCGGTGATCTGGCAGGTCGTGCTGGGTACGGGAAAGGGGTGTGTGCGTTTGGGGGATGGGTATACGACGCGAGATAGAGGCGGTCTGGCACAAACGCGAAGCGTGTTAGCAACTAATCGGATGTGCGTTCGGAAGTAAAAGCACCGCCCACCTTGTATGTACTCAATGACTTGGCCGTAGCTGGTTGCTGAGGAAGGCGCCATCTCTACTATAGGAGGCGCTTGATGTTGCGAAGGCATCGGCGACCGGGAGCGCCGAGCAGGACTTCTCTTACTACACTCAGTACAGACTACGAAGTCCCTCGTTCTCTACTGCTACGAGGCGGCCGATTGAGTGACAATTCGCGAAGTCCGCGCTCTAGCGAACCGGCGACGACGAGACGGGATCGGTGGTCTCCGGGTAATCGGTCGCTCTGCAGTCCAGCCTCTTCTTCCACCAGTAAGCAATACCTCTAATGATGCAAATGGAAGAAGAGAAAGAGAACGTCGAGCAGTGAGCAGGAGTGCGAAGCGTGAGTGGTGATGGTGATAGTCAACACTCAGAGTGCCCGCTTCGACGTTGGTCGTCCAGGAAGCACACGGGCCACCACATAAACAAACAATCGCTTCGAGGTCGCGCCAACGTTGCCGCGTCACGTGCTACGAACTTCGTCCTCGACATCGTCACCTCTAGCTTTCTCGAAAGCCTCGAAAAGCCTACCAGGGCTCCAGCAGTCTCTCTGAATCTTTAGTTCGACTTGGCAATGATCAGACGAGGAAGAGAAGAGGGTTGGCTCAAACTTCCAATCACAGCCCTAAAACCATGGGCTGCATTGAATGGCGTCTTCTTCAACGGAATCGAAATCGGGCCACTCCCTGGTCACGAGGAGCGAGGATCCACAGTCATCGCACAGGATGCCATGGCTGGTGGCGGTGTAGAGCCCTTGATGGTGGTGCCTAGGGACTTCATAGTCTCCCTAGAGGCCGTTCAGGAGCATGCCAAGCTGGACAGAGACCTCAAAGAGATGCTGGATGCAATCGGAGATTTTGGAAGGGTACGCTACGCTCTTTGAGGATTCAATCGATGAGGTCGGTATCAAGGATACCAGGACATGGTACTGGCGACAGCTAGGCGACTCGGTGGGCTCAAGGGCGTGACCAGGACGCTGAGGCAGACGCAGGTTCTTGGCTGGTGAAGCAGCCACTTCGGTGTAGCTGAGAACCTCCATTCCTACCTGTTGCGGACGTCACGGGTAGCGAAGACACTCAAAATGTCTGGCAGTCCTGTCTTCACCCTCTAAGCTCGCCAGTGCCATGTTCTGATATGATCGATATGCTTGCTTTCTTTTTTTCTTGCGGAGCTGTGCGTGGGGTCTTCAATACGCGTTGGGCTGCCAGGTCTTAACATAGACTGCGTCTCGTACCATTTGCTGCCTGTCTTTACTTGCTTCAGACGGGTGACCGCTCTCTGTGGAAGTCGGTCAGGTAGTGCGATTTCGGTGGGATACAACCCATCAATCGCGTCATACTCGGTATGAACCAGCCGTCTCAGCATTTATCAAAGACTGCGTTGGAACATAGGCAGAAAAACGGCCTGTTTGGTTCGTTCTACGAATTTGTTGTTTCTGTTCTAGCTTGGGGATAGCTTGTGTCAATCACCACCCAAGAGACCGCAGCGTTCTACGTCCACTAAGCCGCGCACAGCTCTCGTTTACCTGGAAAGAGACTACAATAACAAGTCCGGCTGCTAACGTCAGTTAGACGGCCAGAGGAGCCATCCTGTTGTTCCTCCTTACCCAATCGTCAATCTCCTCTCCAGACACGCCTACGAAACGTTTTGTCTCCAGTCCCTTCACCGACTACATCAAGTTCCTTCCCGCCGAGCTCCTCCCAACCTTCTGGACGGACTCCGAACGCGCTCTCCTTACCGGAACGACGCTGAAACCCGCCATCGAAGCAAAGCTCAAGGCCCTCTACCGAGAATACGACGCCTTGCGCGCCTCAACGGCGCACATCGTTTGGTGCGAACAGGAGTGGTGGCACGAAGTCGATGGATTAGTACGGTTTGAGGACTGGCTGGCTGTGGACGCTATGTACCGCTCTCGCGCGCTCGAGTTTCCTGGTGTAGGCGACTGTATGGTGCCGTGCGTGGACATGGCCAACCATTCTTCGGGCGACAGTACCATCGCGTTGTACGAGTGTGACAGCCATGGCGACGGTGTGTTGCTGTTACGTGAAGGGAAGACGTTGGAGGAGGGCGACGAAGTCACGATCACGTATGGTGATAAGAAGGGCGCGTGCGAGATGGCCTTCTCGTATGGATTCCTTGAGGACATTATGGAGGATGCAAGAGAGTTGTTCTTGGATCTGGAATTTCCGGATGATGATCCACTGAAGAGGGCCAAAGAAGTCGTCGCGCGATCGGCCCCAGGGTTCAAGTTGTTTGAGAAAGATGGGAAGATTGAGTGGGAGGGTGAGTATGTTTGGCTGATTTGTGTGAATGAGGAGGACGGTTTGGAATTCAGAGTTGTACAAACGAACGATGGGACCAGGGAACTCAGAGTATCGTGGAAAGAGCAGGAACTGGAAGACACGGAAAGACTGAGAGACTTGTTGAAGCTGGATGTAATGTGGGATGTTTACCAGCTTCGAGTTGTGTCAATCTTGCAAAGTCGAGTTGAAGCACAGCTGAGGGAACTCTACGGCTGGGACGACGAAGTGGCAGCAACAGAGCATGGAGATGGAAGTGAGATCAGGGACAGTGTGTGGACCCTGACTACGAGGCTAAGGAAGCTCGAGTCGGCATTGCTAGACAGAGCTTACAGCGCCTTTGAGGATCAGGTACGTGAATCTCGGTACTTCTTCCAACTCATGTCGAATGCTCCTTGTATTCCGCTGCCTGTCGGCTCTACGGACTCTACAGGCTCCCAAGAGTTCACGCCAGAAGCCATCAAATGGTAGCGTCTGCGTACTCCGGTCAGCTCACGATGGAGGACGCGTGGAAACGGTAGACACCAAAGCTGACTCCTGTTGCCACAGAAGATGAAGTTGGTCGATTCCGAGACGGTACGTCGGTACCTTGGCTCTGCAGGAGCAGAAGAAATCGTGGAGGACTTCTCCTGAACACTCCAACGCTCAACGGTGGTGATGATTTCGGAGCACACCGGGTCGGTTAGCAGCCCGATTGTACAGTTTCGTACAGGAGCTGCCGCCGGACACGGCTTTGTGGGGTAAGCCGCCCGGCCCCCGGCCTTCGTCCCACATGGAGTAAAGTACGTGGTGGGTCGACGCCGGCACATGCCGTGAGGTAGTTCGCCGGAGCGAGACGGCTGTCAAGGGGTTCATGGCTCTCTTCCAGGCTTGCGCGTTCGTCGACGCTGCGGAACCGCTCCTCTCGAACTTGTCCCCCGGCGATCCCATTTTTGTGCTTGAGAGCCGACGGTCGGCGGGTCCGTCGAAGTGAGAGGAAACCACAACTCGTCTCTCGGTATCGCTAAAGCGCCGAGGCAGGTCGCACACTGTCGATGTTGAGTAATCATCAGCTCGTTGCTCGTCTTGGCTGCGAGAGCAACGCGGACGGGACCTGGAGCACTCTAAAGGCTTGAGTTCGGCTAGTGCCTTTCTCGTTGACGACCGGTCGATCCAGGTGATGCAGCCGTGCCCGCCCAGTTTGCGTGTCGAGACCTACCGTGACCTTGCCTTGCCTTGCCTCAACTAACACAGCGATCGCCAAGGGAGCCGGCCAATCTGCCCCAAATTGGTGTCCTCTTCGGAGTAGCGGCCGCTGCTGAAGTGGCATGTGGTACACGGACATGCCAGCCTCGCAGCCACCGACGGCGCCTTGCACTTCCCAGAGGTCCCTTTGTCCTTCGTCGCGCTTGCGGAGACGAGGACTTCCCGGGTGCAGCTGGAGGGTCTCATGAGGATGGGAGGACGTCTCGCCGTCTCTAGCTGATGATTTGCGGGTGATTGGAATCGATGGCGCCGACCAGGTGTGGGGGGAGCCCACAGAGCTCGCCCACCCCGCAAAACACCCTGGTTGGAACAAAAACTGTGCAGCGAACGATCCAATCACGCCGGCAGAAAAGCGGATTGGTGTTGGATTTGAGTTCGAGTCCATGACCTAGCGATCTCTACTCTGCGTAAGGTCGTGTACGTCTTCGCACTCTGTCTCCACACTCTGCCTCTTCCCTATACCACCTCACACCTGCAATCTCGACATTCTGCAGGTGCTCCCTTAACACGGACGTCGGCTGGAACGAAGAAGCCTTGTTCAGCTTTCCAAGATCGAACGGCCTCGATACATGACAGCAAGAACGGGTTTTTGCACTCCGTTCACGCTCATTCCGCGATATCTGGTAGACGTCATCGCCTACACATAGGAGCACGCGAGCTCGCGACGACGGCACGATGCCCGGAATACTACCAATGAAGGTTATCAAGGTGGGATCGAACGCCCAAAGCCGGATCGCTCAGGCTTGCGATAGATGCCGGAGTAAGAAGATACGGTGCGATGGCATCCGTCCGTGCTGCTCGCAATGCGCGAACGTAGGCTTTGAGTGCAAGACGAGCGACAAACTCAGTCGTAGGGCATTCCCGAGAGGATATACCGAGTCACTGGAAGAGAGAGTGAGACTCTTGGAAGGAGAAGTCCGAGAGCTGAAGGATCTGTTGGATGAGAAGGATGAGAAGATTGATATGTTATCGAGAATCCACTCGCATTCGTCACAGCCACTGCAGCTGCCTTCACCACGGCGAGGGTCGACTACGCTATCGCATGGATCCGTTAGTGAATCAAAGGAGGAGATGCAGCAAGCCAAGGATGACTTGTTTCGCGTACAGCAATCTCCATTCTTGCTGGACGGCGAGAACACCGATTCGTACTTCATGGGCACTTCCAGTGGGAGAGCATTTATTGGTATATTTGCCGCAGTCAATGATTCTTTTCATCTGCTTACGGCACACAGATGCCTTCAAGCGTAAAGTCCAGGAGAACGGCCGTGCACCAGACATGGACACGGACATCTTCTTTAATAGCGACAGGAACGGATCCGCATCCCCACGGATGATCATGGCACGCCCGGTGGTCTGGAGAGCGCCTCCACGACTCGTGTCCGATCAGATGATCAATATTTTCTTTCAAGAATGGGCCCCATTGTTCCCCGTACTGCACCGCCCAACGTTCCTATCCCTCTATGGGGAGTACGTAGCCAGCCCCGAGGGAATGGAGGACAAGGCATCTGTTGCACAGCTCAATCTAGTATTTGGTATTGCCGCTCTGTCAAGCAATGTGAGTGTGAGTCTTTGCAGATTCTTTTTGTACAGTTACTGATCACAGCCAGTCCCAAACTACTCGAGATATTGAATCTTTCGAGAGTCAGTGGCATGCAGCGTTGGACTCCGTAATGATGGAGAATTCGTTAGCGACTCTGCAATGCCTTGTCCTGGCTATGATCTATTGCATTCAGAAAGCCGACTACACGAGACTCTTGAACTACAAGGGTCTCGCCGTTGGCCTCTCGTACCGCCTTGGTCTTCACCAGTCGCAAAAGCGGTTTGCGCTTGGAACGCTGACTTGCGAGACGCGGAAGAAGGTGTTTTGGAGTCTTTACACGCTTGATTGGTGTGTTGTCACACTCCTCCGATATACTACTTCCCCCATACTGATCCCTGCAGTTTCTCTGCCGGCTTGCTTGGACTCCCAAAACATCTGAAAGAGGAGGACGTCCATTGTGAATACCCGGTCGACGCAGACGATGAGTACGTGACCGAAAGCGGCTTCCAGCCGACGCTTCCTGGCGAATCTACAAAATTGTCAAGTGCTCTGGCTTTGTTCCGAGCTTCTCGCATTCTCTCCAAGGTTCTAGAACAGAACTATCCTGCGTCGACATCACACGAAATCTCCTTCCGCGACTTGGCGGCCCTCTCTGATGAACTCGATGCATGGTCGAACACTTTAGCTTCCCACTTGAGGATGCAGTTCGTGCAAGACAAACCTAGCACTGGTACGATCAGTAGCCGATCACCCTTACTGGTCAGTAACCCACATGAAGCTGATATTCCCTCGCTAACTCGAAGAAGTCCTTAACCTATCACTACATTAGATGCTTGATTCACCGGCCCGCCGTGTGCGCAAGTCTTGGAAGCAAGTCATCGTCCTCGCTCATGGCAATGGCAGCTTCTTGCAAGCACATCATCCAAATCGTGCAACTGCTCGAGGAACGGAGCATGAGTTTCTCCTTCTGTCTCAACAAGAACGAGCTCCTTGTTCTTTCAGGATTTGGTATTCTGTTTCAAGGAATCGACCTCAAGCAAGAAGGAAAGATGATGAAGGACGGACAGAAGATGACCTCCGCTGTTGTCGGTATCCTGGAACGGTCGTCACCTTCTGCTGCTGTCGAGTTTGGACGTATTGCCAACGCATTGCTGCCATCTGGAGAAAATGCAAAGCCAAAGATGCCAGCCTTCTCGCGCCACAACTCAGACGGAGTCATGCCCGCCCCACAAGATACACCTTCGTCGACCCGCAAGCAGCTCAAGGCTATTGCCTCTCGCTTCTCCGCGGCAACGATCAAGTACGTACGACCGGAGCCGAAAGACAATCGAAGAGCAACTGTACCGAATCTAGTACTTCCCGAGTTTGGGCAACGCGCCCAAAGCCAGCTTAGTGTATCTTCAATTAGATCAGATCCCTCGCACATGGCACGCTCGGAACCGGCCATGAGTCCCAGCTACGGCCAACCCCGCGCGCCCGTCGCTTCTGCTCTGAAGTCGACAAGGTCGAGCGCGTCAATGATGACGCCCAACCTCGACTATCTCTCCTTCTCCAATGCTCCCACACCTAGCCAATACCCACCGGTGAACACCAAGATCGAGTGTCAGCCAACAGACTGGGAACGCCTTCTCGCGAGCATCGACAATGGGCAGACGAACATCTACGACAATATCTACGGTGGTCCAGCCGTAGAGGGGATCATGGATGTGCCTCCGCTCGCGTCTACCGCAGATGCCCATCTGGCATGGTCGCCAGGTATCTGGACTCTCTGCAGTGGTGAAGCTACCGGCGCTGTTCCCAGCGCCGCGCAGAGCGAGAGTGTTCTGAGCTTCTCAGATGAGAGCTTCACGAGCGGCGAGGACTTCAGCGTGGCCGAGTGGGGTTCGAGCAGCAGCGCAAATGGATCGGATGCATACAGGGGTATCATGATGCCGGAGCTAGGACACATTAGCGGTGGTGGACCGGGCATGGGTGGGCTAGATGCGACGTTTGGCTTGTAGATGTACTGAGCGTTTGGTTCGGAAGATTGGGCCTGAAAGATCAACTCGGAGAGTATCTGTGAACGGGGTTGGAGTTCTCATTGGCTTGTTTCCTATGGGCAAGATGTGATCGGTTCTCGCTGATACCGTTGGGACTGGACACTAAAACGTCAGTTGGCGCAGGCCTTTTTGTAATTTACTTAAGAAATCGTTCTTGATCTCTCTGCTATGCAATGAGAGTACAGGTAGGTCTAGTCTCTTCTTGCCTGATTTCGACATTGTCGCACACCCATCGCAAGACTGCGTCCGCGTTTCTGCTACCAGCTGCTTTTCTCACGATCGTACGATCTGTTGACGGCATTCCCTCCATGTCTTTCCCCCAGATCCATCCTCGGCCCTTTCCCACCGACTGGCCATGGCTACCTCAGCACTACGTGGTCCCAAGACACCATAGCGCGGAAGACATGCAGCAGCACAGCAACGGCGTACAGCATCGCAGAAGCTTCGCCAGGTCGCCGTCCCACCAGCACCCTTCATCCTTCCAGCCAGTCAGCAACAGGCACGAGAAGCAACCATCCAACGGTGCACGAATCCCAACGCGCAAGCCAACCGAGGCCGCCTTGCACCACGAGGACTCGGTCGCGGTCCCCGGTATGCAGCGAGTTGCGAGCCTCGACCGCCACTGTCTTTCCGACGGCACGGCGAGCCGGTCGATCACACGGCACTCCGAGTCGATCGGGCAACTCTCGGATCGCACGGCCGCCGTGCACTCTGCCACACTGCTGACGAGTTGGGCGATTTCCGCACGGTCCGTTTGCGACACCCTGGGGGCGCAGGGGCGTCGAAGCGATGCGTGATTCACTGCCGGCCTAGCTCCGTGCAGCGCCCATGATGCGCCGGACAGCGAGGTGAGATGCAGATGGTGCAGAGAGCTCGAGGTCGGCAAGGGCGTGAGGACGTGTCGCGTGTCGAATGCAGCATCCATCGTGCTCGGGGTGGGAACTGGAGGTGTTGGGGAGGGGAAGGGAGTGAAGTGCAGACGGGGATCGTTGCCATACCTAGTGTAAGGGCCGGCTACCGTGCCTTGCGCACGTGTGAGTAAGAAACCGGGTGGGAGCGTTGGTGCGTATGATGTAGGGAAGCGGATGGACGGGGGTTGAGGGGACGATGTTGTTGCGGCAGATTGATACGCACGACAGACGAGGCGCAACAGCAGCGAACATGAATTGGAAGTTTGCCTCGAGAAGCATAAGAAGACACTTCTCCCACATCTGCATGAGCGCCGCCAGACGAGGCCACACACGCCTCAGTAATCCCTCATCCCGCTCTTCTCATCCCCGCCACCATGCAGCATGCCCATACTACTCCCCACCCTCCTCCTGCCCCTCATTCCCCACACCTCCCTCGCCCACTCACTCAGCTGGTAGCACCAGCCGCCCGCAACCAGCACGCCACTGACCACGTTGACCAGCCGCACGAGCAGCGCCAGCAGGCCGCCCCACTCCTCGGCGATGGTCAGCAGGATCGGCTCGATGTCGAACTTGACGAAGACGCCCGGGACCTGGCTCTCGCCGACGACGTGCGATTGCTCGGTGACGGCGTACTGGTTCGTGAAGACCGTCGAGGGGCTGAGTAAGTAGCCTTGCTGCGTGTTGGCGGCGTCGGACGAGGAGGCGGGCGATTTGGTGGAGGGGACGTAGTCGGCGGCTGTCAGGGCCGACGCGTCGGTCGTGTAGATGGTGGGCACCACCGACAGGTAGTATTGATACTTGAAGAAGTGCGAATCGGTTGTTGCGAGCGTGTTGTCCAGCGGGTTGGTTAGCGACGGGTAGAAGGGCCCGAAGGAGAGTTCGTTGATCTGGTGGGAGAAGTTGAAGGCTGCGTGTCACGCATGCCAGAAGTCAGCGCGCCGTCCAACATGACGAAAGATCTGGATCGATATGCCTAGACAAGCTGGCAGACAGACAGACTCACCACTGTGATCCAGATGCTGGCCAAACTCCATATACCCGTGCCCACGGGCCGTGATGTGGAAGTCGCCCTGTACCTTGTTCCCCTCAAGACTGCCAAAGATACGACAGGAATCCGCTTCCACGCCGCGCCCCAGCTTCGGTGTCTTCGCAAACTTCCTCTTCCGCCTCGCCGCGCCCAGATAGTCATGCACATCCTCCTCCTGGTACCCATTCTCTGCGCCTGCTCCACCCCCGCCCAGACTCCCCTGCCCGATTAGCGAGTCGCCCAGCCTGTGGATCTTACGCCCGCTTCCCCATTGCGCCCACACAGTGTCGTGTCGCGTCAGCGCCTCGCCGGCTAGGATGCGGTCGCCCGAGGCGTCTTGGACGTTGATATGCAGGTCATGGCACTTCATGGCGACGACGATGTCGAGGTTAATCTGCAGGTCGTGCGAGATGCCCTTCTCGACGGAGAAGGCGTGGGTCGTGTGGCCGATGAACCATCGCCGAATTTCTGAAAAGGTGAGGAGGGTCGAGGCTAGGATGAGCAGGAGGGTCCAGACACCGCCGGTGGAGGTGCGAGTTTGGTAGGAGGGTTTCGTTTTAGCTGGCAGTCGGAAATGTGTCAGTCATTGGATACGCTGTTCAGTGGCAGATCGTAGTATAGGATGGGGTTACTTACGAAAGGCATCGAAGGCCTTTACGGCGGACAGGCCTTTGGAGTCGCCGAAGGCACTCTCGTCGAGGCCATGGTTGGCAAATCCATTCATGAAGAACCCTAGCGTAGTGCTGGCCGCGTCTATAGAGGATGTAACCACGATTGAGGTCGTGCTGCGCGAGTTTCCAAAGGTCAGCAGCAATTCAGAGGTCGTCTAAAAAGGACAGCTTTCGTTGACCCTGAGAGTTATTTTTCCACATTTATCCACAAACACTTCCCTTACCAAGATATTATCACCTAGAGTATGCGTCTCCAACAATGCCAAAGGTACTAAGTGCCAGTTCAATTGTAGGATATCGAGTTTCGCACACCTCTATTTGAATGGAATCCCCTTGGTACACCCGGGCGCCTACGCTCAAGCCAACGAGAGATACGATGAGAATGGTCACAGAAAAGCAAGTCTATGGGTGAAAAGCATACACGCACGCCAATGCATTGAAACCCAGGCCATGCCAAACGCAATGCAAGAACGTATCGATCAAAATCGTCCATCCATGCCCTCCTCCAGACCCCTTTCACTCCCTTACTTCTTCAGGCTTCATATGTCAAATTCGTCGAGCCAGTGCCCAACGACAATCTTTCCCTCAGCGAAGCTCTTCCGATTCATCCTCACAATGATCGCGGCGTGCGTGTGACCCACTTTATGAATATGAACCGGGTATTTACGCCATCCAACCTCGTCCAGTGCGTCAACCATGTCGAACTGGTCTTTGGTCAAAGCTAACGTAGGAAAGTCCAGTGGGCGTGAGTGAAGTGAATTCGGGAGCTGCGTGTTGCTGTCGTTGCCGCCGGTACCGAGGAGCTTCTCTGTGGACTCGGACGCCATGGAGTCGGAATGATGGGACAGCTTGCGTGAGAAGGACAGGGGTGAAGAGGTCTCCTCCGATCCAGCAGGAAGATACTCCTGGCTTTGTGCACCACCGAAGCCTTCATATACGCCTTCGCCCATACGACGCGCGTCCTCGATTGAAAGCGGTATGCGGTAGTGTCCAGCTCCTAAGCCGGCTTCGTGCAGCCTGATGCGTTGAGCGCTGCGTATAGACTGGATGCCGGAATTGATCAGGAAGGCGGTGACGCCAAGCGGGATGAAAACCACTAGAGCGGCGAACAGGGGGATTTTGCTTAGGGTATTGCGGGTTGTGGCCGAGATGCGGTGGTATAGCGGGAGATCGCTTTCTGAAGGCTTTGGAGAAAGCGGATTGTCGGGATCGACCAGTACATCTTGGTAACCGGGAAGGTAGTTTAGCTTGATTGCGCTCAGATCAACGAAAGGGTCCGTCTTCGATATGCAGGTAGTATAGAAGACCGCAGATCTGTCGTTCGTGATGTTCGAGTACAGAGAGCGATGTTTGAAACTTGCAAGCGCCTTGATGAAGATGGAGGAAGGGTCTGCCAGTACTGCAAGAAGCGGACGACCTGTATCGCGGAAGGAATCTATAGTGAAGAGCTGACGGCCAGAAGTGGAGAGAGTGCGGGCGCCTAGGATGTTCCATACATGATTGTGGAAACCAGTGAGCGGTGTTCGTACACCTAAATGGGGTGTCGCAAAGGTGGTGAAGT
>NAJN01000433.1:0-23014 GCA_005059845.1 Cryomyces minteri
GGGTGTTTCGAGGCATGCCGCATCATGCGATCTACCATACCTACATTGCGGCTTTCTTCTTTTGGCAGCTTTCAGGATGTTGCTCCTTCTGTGGCTCTCTCTTTTCCGGCGCTCTGCAGCTCTCCTTCATCACGCGATACCACATAGATTTCTCGACTTTGGCTTGTTTCATCGTCTGCCGTGCCTTTGCTTTTTAGATCTTTGGTTGCGTGCGGCTCGAGCTGAGACCGACGACATTGGCTATGTCTCGTTGGTTTGTACATACGCGCTTCTCATCAGCTTGGCATCCTGAGAGCTGGCTTAGGCAGCCTTATGCGAGGAACGATCATTCTTCGCAACACCGTTGATACAGGTCCGCAAATCAGGTCCATAATCTCTTTCGCTGTACGAGATTGTGCTGTATCCGCACCGTGAACATCGAGACGTACACGCGGTGGTAGCAAACCCCCGAAACGACCTGAAGGAATGCCGAAGCATCGCCTGCCACACTCTGTTGCTTACAACAGCTTCACAGGAACCTGTTTTCCAAACACTCTTTGCGCAACTCTTATTTCAGTAAGAATGAAAGGCCTGCACAAACATGAAGCATGTTTGGCGTTCTGTCGGTGGGTTGTGTCCTCTAGAATGGTAGAAGGGGTGCCATAGTTCCGTTCCCAATTGTACATGACCAACCGCAAGGGAAGACGCCGACGAAATGGCTGAAGCTCTTCGTCGATGTGACTGTACATACCGTATCTTGGATCCCCCATACAATAATACTGGATGCAGTCGTCGTGTTCGCAGTACGAGGGCTCCTTCGGGTTGTCCCTTGCCGACCCAAGCCACCATCCTCGTTCGTGTCCGGTAACTTAACTACTTATCGGACCAAGCGGCAACACTGCACTGAATGGTCAAGACCGCCAAGCGCTTTCCAAGGCTTCTCCTGTTCTTCGAAGCGACGGACAACATCCTTAATTGATGCCTTGGAGTATCTGCTTGTTGTGACTTGTCTCTACTTTGACAGTTGCAACACCACACCACGCCATGATATCTCCAACTGCCAAGCAGACTCCATGAGGATAGAGTGCCGCTCGAGGTCGCCCCTACATATACATCCTCAGGAAGAAACACCGACATCCGGGGTCGCGCTCGCCGTACGAGACTACAAGCTCATTCCCGCTTCCTGCCTATACAGCTGTCGACGCGGATTGACTCATGGCACAACCTCGCAATCCTCGTGAGGGAACCCACATCTACGACAAACCAAGAGACTACGACCACCAATACGACCACCTTCCTCTTTTCTCCAGCGCTGCCTACCCTTCTCAACCGTCACCCAATCAATCAGATCACCTCATAGACCGAGTCACAAACAAATGGAAAGAATCCTCTTCCCTCCATGACGACAGCTCATCCTCCTACGACGACGATTATCCCGATTACTACCGAGAGAAAGACAGCCTCTCCTGGGAGGACACCAAAGACCTGATCTGGCCTCTGTCGATGCTGCGGTATCGTAGAGCGCGACGAATCATGCTTATCTACATCCTCCTCCTCGTGTCCGTCTACATCTGGTGGAAGTGGTATCTGCGGCCCGACTGGGCAGAGACGAAGGTGTTGGAGCAGAGTTTCAGGAACAGAACCGACGACTGGGGCAGGAATGCCAGGCCGGACTTCGCGGACATGGTGCAGGTCAAGACGCTGGACGAGAGGTTTCTGCCCCGGCCTACTGATCCGAAGGGTGGGCCGAAAGACAAACAGCAGAATAGGCTGGTGATTGTGGGAGATGTTCACGGGTGCAGAGACGAGCGTGAGTCCTCTCCCTCTGTCCGCTCACATCCCGTTCTAGCAGTGCACATAACACTGCGCGACCCATTGGCTGTCGTGTTCCACGGACCCATGCTAAGTCCCACCAGTCCTCGCCCTCCTCGATAAAGTAAAGTTCCGCGCAGGCAACGACCACCTGATTCTGACCGGTGACATGATCGCTAAAGGGCCCGACTCCCCCGGCACCGTCGACGTCGCGCGCAAGCTCGGCGCCTCCTGCGTACGCGGCAATCACGAAGACCGGATGCTGCTCGCGTACAACGCGATGCACTCGCACCACCTTCCACTCCCGCTGCACGAAGAACTGGAAAGCCCCGATCACAGCGACGATCATGACGACGACGACGACAGCGCCGCCGCCGCCGACACCCTCGCCCGCGATCGCAACGCTATCGACGAAGAAAGCATGACGCACGCCGACTTCCGCGCGCGTCGTCTCGCGCGCTCCTTCACCCGGCCACAGATCGCCTACCTGCAATCCTGCCCCGTGATCTTACGCGTCGGCCTCGTCCCCACCATGGGCAGCGTCACGGTCGTGCACGCCGGCCTCGTCCCCGGCGTGCCGCTCGAACGCATGGACCCCTTTCAGGCGATGAACATGCGCACCGTCGATCTGGGCACGCACGTGCCGAGCGAGGACCGGCGCGGCTATCCGTGGGAGCGCTGGTGGAACTTCTACCAGAAGAAGGTCGCGGCCGACAAGAGGAGTACGGTTGTTTACGGACACGATAGCAAGCGCGGTTTGAACATCAAGAGGTGGAGCAAGGGGCTCGATAGCGGGTGTGTGAACGGTGGGCGCCTGACGGCGCTGGTCATCAGGGGGGACGGAAGGCAGGAGGTCGTGAGCGTCAAGTGTAAGAAGCAAGGGGGGTATAAGCGGAAGGCGTGAGCGAACGTTGCGTGGGAGGGTTGAGCGATGAGCATACATGTTATACCCGTTTACTTGCATTTGTCATCTACACATGTCCGAGTTTCTGTACAGTGGTGCAGCTCTGTCCTGCTTCTTTCCTTTTGAGGCATCTCTTGGCGTCGGCAAGGGGGAGGTTAGGTATTGTCGGCGCAGGGGCGTCTACCCGGAGTAAGACAGATTCATCTGCTTCACTTTCGTTCTCTAGATTCATCTGCTTCACTCTAGTATCGCAATGTACATGGTGACACCGTCCATACGAACGAGTCTCGTCAAAGGATAAGCCGTAAAGCCGCTTGTGCGGGTTGAGCATCTGGCAGCGAGTTGGGGTTGCCTTCAGCTGGTTGACATCGCTACGCAGCACCGGTGCGTGTTGGCGGAGAGAAAGACGACGCGGCTCAGTGAGGCTCTTGATCTGGCAGCGCGACGCGTAAGGATCTGATGCGAGCCATTGAGATTCAGGTCACAGAGTGACTGGTAGATTCCAACGACTCTTCATGCTTTGAGGCGCCCGCCACGTGTTGCTGCGGCATAGGACGGAGATGTCCAGTCGCCATAGTGGACGAGACCGCACCGTAATCCGTGATTGCTTCGCCTGAAGTGTGGGTAGGACAGTATATGTTAGTGCGCGATGCTCATGCGTGAGAAGATCTAGGACAAATCCCATTTGAAGTGAAGTGGAAAGAGTGCTAGACGAAAGCCGCACACGCCATTGGGTGGGATTCGGCTGTGCTGGCGCGGGCGTACAATTGTACGGAGATATAATTCATGACCTGAAGAGGGAAGGATGGCCTCGCGGATGTGGTCCTGACTCTCAAGAGCCGGCCATGTCAGGCAGGAGACAAGTATTGGGAAGGAAGGGACCAGCGGCTCTTGCTACGTAGACCCCGGGATCAATCGGCCAAAGTGCAGATCTGCCCACCTGTACCATGGACGGAGTGCGCGTCTGGTAGACGCGGGAGCGGCGACAGTAGGATGGGCGTTGCCGAAACGGGCTTGGGACTTGTTCGATGGGACTTAAACATTGGACTTGCTCGCGCGGTACCGGCTGCAAACAATGGTATGCGATTGCCTTCTCCACTCGACTAGTTTAGAAGGAGCCGTCACGATGCGACGACTGACGCAATGCGACGCGAGAAAACTGGGACGCGGAAGGGACCTTCGAATATAAAGGCTGCTCATCTGCACGCGCGAAAGAACCTTCATTGTGCACTTTCACCCTGTAGTGTTTCTGAAGGAATCTTTGTGACGGTCTCTTATACATGGCTCGACCAAGGCGGTTGAGTCTCTCCGTCACGCACCGAAACCAGCGTAACGTAAGTACGAAATCGATGCGAATGATAGAAAACACGGCCGACCCACCTGGTGCTTTGAGTGACGACGGCAGCTCCTTACGTCAAGGCTTGTTCTATGCCTTTGTGCCAGCTATGTGCTAGTTTAGCATCGGAGATTTCCTACTGTCCGGATCCAAGTCATGTTCTTGTGTTGTTCGTGGTGCTCTTCTACGGTTGTAATTGGAAAACACTTCGGCATTGGCTGACGACTTTGATTCTAGGATGTCCAAGTTCTCATCCCGCACCAAGATTGCAAGCTTTCCACAAAGAAAGGCAGGACTTGGTATCGGGGCTTCCAAACTTCAGGATACACCTTGAGTGTGGTCCAGAATCGTGCGTCGCGACCCAGTCTGTCAACACCATGGCTACTCCTACCCTATTCGGCGTCCACCGGTATTGTCAGTCGATCTCGGATACAGCTACGGACATGGACGCCTCGAGCGCTAACAAGTCGATCTTCTGGTACGTTCTGGGTCTAGTCCGATGAGGCGACGACGGTGTTGAAAGCACAGTTGAGCCCCACTCTTCCCCTGAGATAGCAGTGTACCCTGCTGGCATGGCGGGACTTGCTGAAGAAGACCCGGGCAATGGAGAATGCCTGTGTGCTGTAAAATGTCCATGTGCTGAAAGACAGCTTTGTGCGAGGCTCCTGCGACAACACGCCGAAGCCGTGGTCACTCGAGCACATCAACACCTTGACGAGCCGGCTGCATCGTAGACGCTCGCGGCCCGGGTCAACAGGAGTGGCCAGCAGACAAACAATGGCCGCCACTTTGATGCAGGCGTTATAGGGCCAAGGTTCAACACGAACGCGAGTCCTGCTGTTTTCCCCCCGAGCGAGATTCAAACGGAACCGATAGTGACGCGGCTGAGGAAACAGATGTGTGTGAGAGAGATGAAGGGGACACAGAGTCTCGAAGGCATGTAGGAAGCCCAGGGTTGCCTAGGATAACTTACAGGACTGCTGGCTCGAGCTAGGAAATGTCGTCCGAAGCAGCCGTGTTTTCGGAGCAGCGAATGTGGACAAGCGGTTGCAACATGAGAGCGTATATCTTTTTACAGGCGTCTTACTCAATAGGCCCTGGCCATCTCCCACACAGCTTCTCGTCCTTGTACGTGCTGCGAGCATTCCTTTGCAAGAGAGTCAACACTTGTCTCCGGACATGCGCTTTCAATAGACGACTCGGTAGGCAAGTTTTCCGGTGGCGCATGGACCCTGGAAATGCGACGATCTATCCATAAAGAGCTCTATCCGGTCGATGCACGCTTCCCACCTATTTGCTTGACTCTACTCTACTCGAAGTGACTTGTGTGGGAGAATTCGGTCAGTCCTTCTTTGCGTTCTTTTGAAGAAGAGCTTTCATGCACTTTGGGACTATAGCAGGAGTCAGATTCCGCTGGCTTTGATCCGTCATCTCATTTGTACTCGTGGTTTGTAGTTGGGAATGGGGCCGGGTCTTTCGCGTTGCGGTCCGTCTCCGTTCCCGAGCATGTGGCGTACAGATTTTCAGTAGACTAAATCAACGACTTCTCTCCTTCTCACACAGAGAAATGCGTCTTTCCGGTGCGGCAGGAGTTGTCGGCCTTCATTTGTGAAGTGGGATCTGCTCAGAGAGCACCTCCAATTCCCCAGCAGTGTCTTTCGAGAGACCCGTCCCAACCCTTTACTGGGGTCCCACCGCGCCGCGCATAGCTTGCTGTATCTTGCCAGCATAGTCTCAAGATATGGACTGAGCTTAATCAAAGGACTGCCGGTTAGCATCGGGGAGAGGATACCGAAATGCAAACTGCTGGGTCCCTCCGCAGGACCTGTGAATATCACGGAAGGCAGGTGCACGAAGAGTTCGTCACCAGTCGTGACAGGAGTAACGGACCGTCGATTCAAATGACTCTCGCCTGAGATGCTGCAGACAATCTGAGTGGTGGAGCTGAGCGTACGTAGAGTGAGGGTCTCCGTTCAGGACCCTACTAAGAGTTCCCGTGTCCTGGTCACTTAACAGTGGGTAGAACCAAGAGCTAGGTTCTCATTCCCCCAGCAAAATGCCTTGCAGTTGGCATTCGACGGTGTTCGTTCGAATCAGGATTGTTATGGTAGGAGTGTACCAGCCCGACCAAGGACTGAGTTACCAACTGACGGCAGCTTTGGAACCATGAAGCAAGTTCCGACGTCGACAAGTCAGCCAGAACCGAAGCGGGTCGGCGATAGAACCCTGCACTACATACCGAGTGGGTTTCAGTCACGCCATTAGATGTTCGCATCGTTGCTTGTCGAGAGAAGGAAAAACCAGCTGCAAACCAAGGAAGTCGTTCCTGGTTTTTGCGTATTCCGAAACCTCAGAGTGGGATCTCACAGTGTGGACCGAGGAACCCGGAGAAGCCAAGTAAATCCGGACTTCCAGGAACGCACAGTTAGAGAAAGACATTGGGGCTGCAAAGATGACCCAAAGAAACTACGAATGTCTGACGAAGACGGTATCCGTCTTTCGAACAGCGACTGCATCACTGCATTATGGAAGAACGAAAGTGCCTCGTTGTTACCCAGGTGCAAAAGTGGCTGGCCCGTGGGGGGTTCGAACCGGTGCTCTAACAATTTAGCTCGATGCCCCTATAAATCCATAAAGATTGGTGTCATCCCCAACATCGGAGGGATGGTCGAGTTGATTAGCGCCCAGCCAGGAGTTCAGATGGAATGCCTCAGACCCCATCTGGACGTAGACGGCAGCCTAATTGCAACCTATAGACGACATCGCCTCCGAGGCACCGGCGAGTCGAGCAACGACGGTGCTTTCAATGTATAAATCGTCCCCCCACAGCTTCGGCTTGGGGCGAACACGGTTTCCGCTGCTGCCTCGGGGACGCCCCGTAGCATCGTTTTGCTGTTTTTTGCGTCAGATTCTTCTGCGTCCGGCGAAGTGTCCCCGGCCACTTTTGCTCATTGAGCATACAGCAGAAACCGCGGCAGCGGCTGTAAGTGAGTGCTCCATCATTTTGTTCTATGACACGAAAGTATCGTCCCCTTTCTCCTCACAAGCCCCTTACGTTCCTCGCGCTTGGTCATCAGCGTTGAGGACTCAGACGCCTTCCTCAAATACAGAGCGAAGTTCTACCGCATACTGGGCTTCCCAAACAAATGTTCGCAATTCCACATGTTGCACTGCTTATACTATGTCTGATTGGAGACTTTCAATGTTGTCGCTCGAGGGTCTTTCTACGAGCTGGGTGTCATTATGTCCTTTGTACTGCACCACTACCTAAGTCTCCGAACAGTGTTCACACTTCAGACGGCAGACGTTAGCACCCAAGTCCCTCACACGAAATCTCCGCAATATCCCCAACCTCCATGCTGCGTTGCGCTCATCCCGTTTTCCGATCCTTGCTTCGAGCTTTGGTTCAACTCTTCCAATCCCATAAACAGCTTCTCTAGCTCGAGGTCATTCCCTGGCACAAGGATGTCTGCCAGTGCCTGAGCATTTCCGAGCCCAAAGTCATTCTCCGACGACCCGGTGTCCTCCAGTACATATGCATTCTCCAGTACATAGTCGTCCTCTAGTCCACAGGCATTCTCGGGCACGTTAGCATGCGTCTGCAACGCCTGGTTCTTGTTCTCTGCCTCCTGCAGCGCCAACTTCAACCCCTCAATCTCGTTCGCCTGCGTCGTCGCTCTCTGTTCGAGACGTAAGATGGTGTCGTCCTTGCGTTTGTTCTCGGCTGCGGCTCTTTTGACTTTGCCTGCAGCGCGCTCGCACGCGGTACACGGTTTACCTCGTGGGATCGGGAGGTCGCTGCTCGATGCGGGGTGGACAAGGTCACAGCGGAGTCCTGCGGTCGTGAATGAATGTGTAAAGCAGGAGAGCCAACACGTGGCGCGTGTGAAATGCCCGCAAGTCCACGCGTCGAAGTAGCCGGCCCAGCACATGTTGGCGTTGTCGTTGTCTTGGCTGCAAGCTGTCGATGTTGTGCGTTGCGTGTGTACTACTGCATGTACAAGTTAGTCTAGAGCACCTGGGATGCGAGAGGTAGTCTCTTACAGATAGCTGGAACGGCAAAGGATATGTTGGTACTTGTGTCGGTGGATTTTTGCTGTTTTTGGATGGTTGACAAAGGATGAGGAATGAGGTGGGTAGAGATGGTAGGAGTTGTCGAAGGATGATGAAGGACCAAGGACGAGGTGAGTCCGTTCATAAGGAGTGGAGGCAGAATCGGAGGGAACGGTAACTTGGAGACTCTGGGGGCAGGTGCGCAGTGGTCCCTGAAGATCTTCATCCTTCCGGATCTACAGGTCAGTCATTTGTGCTTATTTGAACTCTCTATTCTCTTCAATTTGATCCAAGCACTTTTGTAGGGCTGGGTATCGACGCAGAGCGCAATGGCAGGCTTCTGTCAAGCACGATCAAGCGCCTGGCACGAAGTGATGGACCACGCTGTGTTGCAGGTTCTCAGATTGAGCCCTTGTACTCTCATCTCGCACCTCCTGAAACCCCTTTGGGAGCGCAAATTGCAGGCCTCAGTGCTGCGGCTCACAGGTCTTTCTCCCTCGGCAGCACTTCAGTTCCGTTCGCGTGGTTCAACCACCGTGGGTGCCGTGGGTCGTTGCGGTCGTTAACCCGGCCCAACACCACACCATACCGCGTCAGGTTGGGTCAACGAGCCCAACGAGCTCCGGCACCTACTGTGACCCCATCACCGCCAGTCACCTCATCTCCATCAAAGGAAGGAATCTCGGGTCCGGTGGCTTCTCGGCTCACCGCATGGCTTCGTCGGCAAAGCTGCCGTCAATACGTTCTCGATAGCAATCACCCCTGTCGTGAGCGGGTCCTTTGATGTCGTAGCACTCATTCATGACGCAAGCGTGTGTGACCGAAAGACCGCTGACCACCAGAGACGACGACAAAACGCTGCGGATGCAGGCAGGGGGTTTGGAGAAACGCGGCGAGCAGATGGAGGAGTGGGCTGAAGAGTTGGAAGGGTCGATCGAGGTCGGCGTGGAAGGCGTGAGCGCTGCGCTTCTGGACTGAGGGTTCAGCGACAAGGGGGGCTGACAGGCTGGCGGCAAGGGGCGGAGACCGTGGGACTAAGGGGGGGAGGATAGACGCTGCGAGCGCGATACATATCGCGACTGCATCGCGACCGATGCTGAGCCGACTGCGTTGTATGTTCCTACATTCAGACCAGCCCCGACCTCAAGCCTGATCCCACGCTCGCCCTCAGCTCTGCCACGCCACTCGACCCCGACACCAGGCCGTCGAAGCCGCGCTGTGATTCAAGCGCTCTCCGCCTCCTCGCCGCGCCCGTCGCCGACCAGATGCGAGAGCCACAGCAGTGCCTCAGAGCAGCGGCAGCGCGTGCCCCGCCACCGCCCCGCCGGGGGCGTCGCGGGCCCGGTCCGGTGCACAGAAGCCCAGCCCGCGCGAGGGGGGCCAGGGAGGAGGCGACGAGCGTGGGCCGGCCGGGGCTGCGAGGACGGCGCTTTGCGAGACGGGCGCGGGGCGGAGGGGGGTTGCGGTTGCGCGGGTCGGTGTGAGGGAGGGAGCGGGCGTGGTGCCGACGCTGGCGGCGGTGTGGATGTGGCGGCGCTTCTCGGGGCGTCTGCGCCTTTGGAGACTCTTCTCTCTGCGGCGTGGCTCATTGGTCTTCGACGTGCACGTTGGCAGAGGGATTGAACAGAGATGTGTGTGTGGGCCGTGATGGGCGCGAAATGATTGGATTGGTTGAGGCGGAACCGGGTGTCTATGTAGCAACGTGCTCGTACTCTGCATCTCTCGTATATACTCTGCGTCTCTCATACTCTACGTCTCTTATATCATAAATCTGGCCATGCCGGGCATGCCGCGTTCATAAACCCCACACAAGTCACGTCATCTACAGGTTGTTCACGGGGATGTTCCTCTGCAGGTATCCGTACCACTTGGGTAGCGTGCGCTTGTACGGCGTGTTGGCGCTGATCTGCGCGTCCTCGATGGCGCTCGCCCACTTCACGAGCTTGTCCTCCGCAAACGCCGTCTGCATCAGCGCGAGGCCGAAGGGCATGCCGGTCGACGAGTGCACGCCGGCTGGGATGGTGATCATAGGGTATCCGGCTTGGGCGGCGATCTGGTAGGACTGCGCGACATCCGGAGGAACGAGCAGGGCATCGAGCTGGTTGCCGTTGCGGCCCTGGGCGAGTGCGGCGTCGATGCCGCCTTGGCGGGTTTGCTGCTGGCAGAAGCCGAGCGCTTGATAATAGGTCGTGTCCATGACTCCCTTGGTCTTCAGCGAAGCCAGGAAGCCGTCTTGGCCGGAGTAGAAGGCGGGGTTGCCGAGGGGCCATAGGTTTCCACCCTCGGAGCCGTCGTTCGCGTAGTTGTATGCTACAATGTCTTCGAGAGAGCGGATGTTGGTGTTCTGCAGCTCCGACAGGTAGGCCTTGATGTTGTTGTACAAATCGACCTTGACTACGGTGTACTCGGACTCGTTCGGGTGACCGCGGGTTGTGCCGTAGTCCCAGTCCCAGTAGGGCGCAACCATGGTACGATAGTTGGGCAACTCCGTGCCATTGATGATGGTTGCACCGGCGGCTTTCATGAGATCGACGATTTTGAGGAGGATCGTTTGCTGCTCCAGATCGGCGTAGACCCAGAAGCTGTTCCATGGAATACCGAACGTTGCACCAGCGAGCGCGGTCTTGTTGGTCAAGAACTGAGAGTAGCCGCCAGTGGGAGTCTTGCCGACTTGCGCAGCGGTGTAATTGTCGCGGGAATCAGGGCCATATATCGCATCGAGAACATAGGTTGCATCACGCACGTTGCGCGCAAAGGTCCCGACGGTGTCTTGATGGGCAGATTCAGGTATGACGCTTCACCACTTGTCAGTTGTCACGCGCAAGATTAGAGGGGTCTCATGTTGACATACCCAGCTCGCGACGTCAGGCCAACGGTAGGCTTGATACCAACGATGGCGTTGCGCTCTGCCGGGTTGATGACACTGCCATCGGTCTCTGTACCAAGTGCGAAGGTAAAGACGTTGGCGGCAACACCGACAGCGCTTCCAGAACTGCTACCACCGGGGTTGACGGTCAAGTTGTATGAGCTTCGGCACTGCCCACCCCTTCCAGAGTAGCCTTCCGAGTAGTTGTTGCTGCGCATATCTGCCCACTCGCTCAGGGTGGCCTTGCCAAAGAGAACTGCGCCAGCCGTGCGAAGCTGCGCAACGACCTGTGCGTCTCGGGGAACAACAGACCCTTGGAGCGCCCAACTGCCAGCAGTGGTCTGCATCTTGTCCTTTGAGGCAATGTTGTCCTTGACCATGAAGGGGATTCCATGGAGTGGGCCGCGTACTTTGCCGGCGGCGCGCTCAACATCGAGAGACGCTGCGATCTCAATAAAGTCGGGGTTGACCTCAAGAACAGAGCTGTAATCTGAGTCAGTACACTTGGCCCGCAATTATACGGCGTTTCTCGGAGCAGGTCATAGATCCGACAAAGCCATGCGAAGTAGATTGCGAACACGCCAGATCACTGGTGGGCAGGAAGCGTCTCCGAGAAGCTAGGCATCTGGCACTTCTTCTCCCTACGTTGGTCGGGGGATGGGGCACTTACTGGATGTAGTCCTGTGTTTGGTATATGCGCTGCAAGTAGCACAGGCATAGTTGCACAGAAGTCAGGCGGCCGGTGTCCATGGCCTTCTGCAACGAGTCAATGCTGGCCTCTTCCAACTGGACGCCACGACATTTGGGCATGGGAAATAGCGCGCTCGTGCCGGCAGGCGTGGTTTGAGGGAAGTAGTACGGGTAAGGCGAGTCCAGCGTTTGCACATCGTTGGCCTATTGCGACAGTGTCAGTGTAGCGCACTGGGTTTCACGGACCGACGCTTCCAGTAGGAGACTTACGTTGACCGTAAGCTGGACCGCAACATTGTTAGGTTTCGCTCCGCTGACGTTAAAGATGTCAGGCAGAGAGGACAGCGCATTCGCTGCAGCTGCGCCAAACGCAGCGACTGCTGCCAGTCGCGAGAAGTTCGGCGCCATGGTCGGCAGGGCTTCTGGAGCTGGACAGAAGGTTCTGAGAAGGAAGTAGGTCCTGGAGAGGATGTGGAAGTTCCGAAGGTCACGGACAGCCAGATGGTGGACTGGATCGGGTCAGGAAACGATAAAGACTGGGTATTAAACTCGCGAAACAACGCCAGCCCCTTGGCCTCAGGAGCTGGCGATGTCTCAGCGGAGAGTGGCGACCCAGGCTGGGAGACAGAAGAGGCAGCGGCAGTGACGGGCTAGAGTGCGATGAGACCTGCGTCAAGCAGCTATGTCGCCTAGTCTGGAGCGTCTCTGTGCCGGTTCTTCTGTTAGCTTTGCTCGATACCGGTTCGTGGGAGAGGTCGGCAGCCTAGCGGTGCTAGTGTTGGGAAATAGACCCTCAATTAGTGATGGGGCGAACACACAGCGACCTGCGACGCCGCGACATCTGCACTCCTATGCAGAGCATTTCCGCAGGTCTGACGCGCGCTGCAGCTCTGCGCAACCAGCCCAGATCTGCGCTCACGGCCATCAATCCAGGCCGCACGGGTGTCGGTCGCCAGCGCCGCCTGCCTGCCTTCTGGCGTGTCGAAAGGTGCTCGATTGACACGCCTGCGCGAGCACCGCCGATCGTACTGAGGCGCGACCGTGAGCGAGCCAGGCCGGCTGGCTTCCACTGCCTAGCGAAGCGTGGAAAGGCGCGAGAGCCATGACTTCTGGCATCCACGGTTCGGATCCGGGTTGACTCGGTCGGCACAGCGCATCGGGGGAGTCGATGATCCATCACGAAGACGCCCGGCGCGCCCCAACGACGGCTCTCTGGCGCCGTCGAGACGCTTTGTGAGCGACAGGCCAGCGGAAGAAGGGGTCGAGTTCGATGTGTGGGAGCACCCGCCCTCCTCGCCTCCTACCCGACTGCAGCAGTCCTGGAGGCTTCACGCTACGCCAAGGTTGCGCTGCCGGCCCACACGGCGACAGGACACCATCGCAGATCCTAGCTCGGATTGTGGAGTGACAATTGTGGTAGTCAGGTACCCCTTATGGGTCTTAAAGGTGCGTGGTGCGCTACATGCGTCAGGCACCTGGGCCTCGATCACTGCGTGCTGCATATCTTCACGGCCTCCCTGATTCATCGTGTCGCCGTACCACTCGGCCGCCCATCAGTCGGTAGCTGCCATGGTCGACGCCGACGTTGCTGCTGCCTTCGCAGCCGGTAGAATACCTCCGGACATGTCGTGGATCACTCCGGAGTACCTGAGCCAGAGTCGAGACTACGCGCCTACCGTGGCCCTCATCTTTGTTTGCGTGTTTGCTACACTCGTTGTTCTGGTACGCTGCTATGCGAGGATCTTTTCTACCAAGAGGTTTGGTCTCGACGACGTTCTCGCCGTATCCTCAAACGTGAGTCTGACCTTCCCCCGTGCATGAGAACTCCTGCGGCTGTCCAGGAGCGCAGGGTATCTGAACGTCCTACATCGGAGAACTATACCAACACCCAGAGCAGGTACTATACGTCGCCTTCGTGGTTTTATGCGTCATTCTCATCAAGGAAGGATCCGGCCGTCACATCGAGTACATCCAATACGTCCTCACCCCGGATCAAGTCAATCTGACTGAAATCAACGACTTCGCCGCCCACATCATCTATACCACCGCACTCTTCGTTTGCCGCATGTCCGGTCTCTCCTTCTACCATCGCCTCTGCGATCGCCACCAAAGGCTCCTCACCGTCATCAAATGCGCCGCAGTATTCCTAATATGTGCATACCTCCCACAGCTTTTCCTGCTCATCTTTCACTGCCTGCCGGTCACCGGCTTGTGGCCGTACGCATGGCAGGCGGAGAGCGCAGACTTCACGTGCATCACTTGGGGCGCCGTCTACTCGGTCAATTCCGGCCTCTCGCTAGTCTGCGATGCCATTCTTTTCGCCATCCCCGTCACGATGATCAGGCTGCTGCAAGTATCGCTGAGCCGGAAGATCAAGCTGTCCTTTGTGCTGCTGCCCGGTGTTGCCGTCATCATGTGAGCAGGGCATCTCGGTTTGGTTTGGAACAGAGCTGATTCTCCACAGCATTTCCATCGTCCGGCTATACCTTGTGATAGTAGGTCAATGGGCTGACGACGGTTCTTGGCCTTACGGCCCAATGTTGGCCATCGAAAGCGCCGAAATCGGTGGGACGCTGATCGCTCTCTCCGTCCCCGCACTCAAACCTCTCTTCGGCTCCATCTTCGCCAAATTCACAGGGACGTTCCACGGCAGCGTCAAACAGAGCGGCACTTTCAACAGCACCTCTCGACGGACGGACGGGCTACCGTCGTCTGGGAACGGCAGATCGTTTGGCTCGCGGGGCAACATCTACGACAACTACGGCGATCTTCCTGCCGGGTGGAGAGGGGACACGCTGCAGCACGAGAGGAAGACGACCGACAGCTCGACGGACACGAAGGTCGGTTCGGGAGTGGGAGAGCGCATGGGCTTCAAGAAGATGGACAGCAACGAGGACTTGCTGGAGGACCGAGAGCTGAGCCATCAGGGCTCGGCGAGCGATTTTAGAGTCCAGGTGCAGAAAGAATTCAAGTTCGAGTCGAATGCGATACCCCTACGGCCTTTGTGAGGTCGCTGCCTGTCGGAAAAATTGGAGTTTCGGGGAAAAAAAGGCCGGGGTCAAGGATGCGCAACTTCTTTTGTCACGAGGGCCACTAGGCACGCAATGGCAGCGTACTTTACGTGCCCAACTCCGTGTCCCTCTTCTGTTCGGTCTCCAGCGCCATGTCCCTGCGCGTCAAAGACGCTATATCAGTGCGCGGCTCCGTCGAGTGTCTGTCGGCATCAGCGGCGTCTATTTATCTTCGAGCGGGATGCGTCGGTACAGTCGAGCAGAGTCCTGTACACCAGCGCCTTCCCCTCTAGATCCAGAACAACGCCACCATGGCCCGAGAACTCGTAGCTCCAGTTCCACGAATAGGGCCATCTCCACACGCGCAAGACCTACAGGATCGATTCCTTGGGAGGGACAGGCTGGAGACATTGATTGGCAAAAGGCCAGGCCCAACGAGCCAGTGCTGCACTACCGGACCTGGGAACGACTGGAACCGGCATGCAGAAGAGGGCGCGCCGGGACACGCACGCGCTCCCAGCCGCCCGTTCGGTGGAGAAGGTTGCGGCTCCGCACGAAACCTGTGGTCCGTACAGGGGAGTCGGCTTTCCAGGCCAAGCGACGAATGCAACAGCGCTCGAAAAAGCGTGGCTTTGCGTCGCCGCCTAGTTAGTCGGTGCGAAAAAAAAAAGCTCCACACGCGTTCCCTCTCGTTTAGCATGTGTCGACTTTCTTGCCAGCAACCGCGCCCACGTGCCCCACGTGCTTGCCTCCTCCCCTTCCCCACCCCCTCCGTCGACCCCCTCGTCGCCATGGCCATGTAAGCGTCCGAATGCGCGGCGACGGGACGGCTAGCAGAGCTGGACCTGCGTCGCGCGGTCGCCGCACGTCGCTGCACGGCTGCATGCGGGCATCGCGCCAAGAGAGAGCCCCGCCGTTCCCTCGCGTGCTCGCCCGCCGCGGCCCTCGCTACTGGCTTTCCCCCTCGGGGGACACCAGAGCTCCTCCTCCTCCACGACAGCGCCGCCTTCCCTCGCCGGCCAGAGACTCGAACCCCTGCACGCGACAACTGCCCCCTCCGTAGGATGATCGCTGCTCTTTTCTCCGGTCGCCGGCCTCGTGCAGTACGCGCGCCCCTCGACGGGGCCGGGAACGAGAAATGGCGGGGGTTTCGACGCCTTGCTACTCGCTGTGAACAGCGGAGGGGGGGGGTGAAGGCGAGTCGCTCGGACGGCCGTAGACGCCGACCTCGAATGTTTCCCGTTTCGCGCGGCGGTCTTCGGGGCGGTGGGGAGTGTGGGGTCACGAGGGCGGCTGTTCGGAGCGCGTGTATGATGGAGTTTGATGATTGGTGGTGGATGGTTTCATGAGGTAAAGGGGGGGTATATAGTAGGATGCAAAAGCCAGCGCCTCCCCATCCGTGAACGGCCCTTCTCCCTACATAGGTGCCCCGCCCACTTCGCAAGCCTCACGCCCATGTCCATGCCCGAGCCTCTTCGTACCAGCCTAGCCCAAAGGAAATCTAACGCCTATGCGCGGTTGCTATCTGCTCGCCCGCAACAGTCCCATCTTCATGCTCGTTCGTCACTCATCCCCAACGCCGTCGTCGTCGTCGTCGTCGTCGCCGTCTGGGCCGCTACTGAATCTGTGTGAGAAACAATCATCAGTCATAGCCGTAGTCATGCAATCGCCGTCGCTGTCGTGCACGATCCGACGCCTCATTCGTCCGCGGCGTCGAGGTCGTCTTCCCACGGTTCGTCGGTCTCGTACTCATCTGTAGGGCGAAGTCAGCTAAGGTGGGCGCAGCGTGATAGCTAAAAGGAGTGGAGCGGACGACTGTAAGGGGTTTGATAGGAGAGGGGAGAGAAGGGGAGGAAGGGGGCTCACCAGATGTTTCCGCGAAAAAGTCGTCTTTGGTCGTCGAGTCTTCGAATGATTCTGTATGCTGGTGTTAGCAGGTACAACCTCAGGACTCGACGACATGGGTTTTGGTGTTAAGACATGGTATCGGATGGGCAAGCGACTTACGACGGCACCGCGCTATGATCGCTTGATCCTGCGAGGCCTTGAGTCCCTCCGCCTCGGGCCCAGTCGCTTCCACTATCGACTCGAGGAGCGACTGGCACTCCAACATCGCATAGATTAGCGCCTCCGAGTTGCTGCGCGTCACGTTGCGGAATCCTTTGATGATCGCACTGGCAAGGTTTCTGGCAGCCCAAGCTCGGATTTGCAACGTTTGAGGGTCGGAGGCATATCGTGAACTGGAGAAGAGGTCTTTGACTAATGCCAAGGCTTCGTTGCGGACCGATTCCGACTTCTTGTACTCCAGCAAGGGAACGGCCCAATGTTCGATTGACTGGAAGACCAGCCAGCAAGCCTTGCTCTCGTCGTCGCACCGACTGTTCTCGACCTCCTTCAGATTCTGGTAGAATTGGAGGAACACGACACCATCCTGGTCCGTGCCGTCGACCTGCACGGCAGCCTTGGCGACCCTTGCAAGGAGCCTCTTGACTTCGTCGATGCTTGGTGAGCTCTGACAGAAGTGGATGGTAGCCTTGAGATAAGGGCTTAAGTTTCGTGGCGGAGGGTTGAACAGGGCCGTGTCGAGCATGTGGAACACAGACGTGGCGAAGCCTGGATCTGCCTCGACAATCAAGTCCAAGATCTTCCCGGGCAGCCATTTCTTCCAGTTTCTCTCTTGGACATCGTCCCTATAGTAGTGGATGATCTTCCATAGACATCTGAAGCCTACTGGATCCTCGTCCCACAAGGAGAGCCGTTCCCTCTCGTACACCAGCAAGGGTAGCTTTTCAGTGGCAGGATCTTGTTCCCGTTCCGCATGGGAGTCCACTGGCGGACTTCCCAAATCGACGTGCTGAAGAAGGATGTACACAAACTCGATCAACTTGTTGTGTTGGAACTTCATCATGGTCTTACTTCTCATTGCCCTCCAGACTAGTTTGTGGTTTCTTCTGGAATCCGCACCGCTGTCTATAGTCAGGAGCTCCAGGCAGTCAGCAAGGAAATCCCAACCTAGGAACAGACCTGTCGCTTCTGGCTGAAACTTCGGACCGGCTAGCGAGCATAGAAGTCCGAAGTAACTGTCCCAGCCCATACCGTTGTCGCAAAGACGCATCCAGCATGCGTGCAGATTGTTGAGAACGATGAGGAATGCGCTAGCCGGTTGCTGCCCTCCTAGAGTAGCGTCTTCGCTGACCTCGGATACATTGTTTCCATAGAAGTTCGGTTCACCGTTGTCTTTCAGCCGTTCGACAGACCAAGAGGTGAAGGCTGCAAATCCATCTCGGACTTTCCACGAGGCACAACGGAGGAGTAGGTTGCAAACGGTCCACTGGTTCTCGCCTATCCACTCCACATACAACCTCAAGCACTTCGGCTGAGCTACCATGAGGTTCTTGAGCGCCTTCATCGTTCCCTCGAACTCGTCCTCCAGGAACGAGATAGCAACGTCGAGTTGCTGTAGGGCCAGGTACATGACCTGTTTCTCGATCTGGAGATCTTCAGAGCATATGCCCTTGCTGATGTAAGTGTACTTTGCCAAGAGCTTTCGCACAAACTGCGCGTGATTGGGTTGTCGTAGAAAGTCTTTGCGCAGGAGTTGCTCGTTGCTCTGCATTATCTGGCTCTCGAGTGGTGCAGGAAGTGCCACTTTAGGCGGCGTACCGAATACGGGATCGAACAAAACTCCATCAGAATTGTTGATTGTCGAGGAGCGCTGATAAAACAACATATATGCAGTCCCCTTGGAAAAGCTGCCTCCGAAACATTCTTTTGCAAGACGTTTGGGATCAAACGTCTCAGCCCGGTCATCGTTAAAGTTTATCCACTTGTCTTCTTCACCTTCCAAGTACGGACGTTGTCGGATGAACGAGTAGTAGTGGCCGTTTTCGGCGGAGCCAAGATGGACAAGAACGCCAACTAGCTCGAACCAGTCTTTCGGGATTGGGACTTTGGGTTCAAGGTATTGCTCGATCCTGTAAGCGCTCATGTCAATCTTGCGTGGAAATTCAAACGTATCGTTGATCTTGAAACGAATGTTCTGCGTCATGTCGAAGTCGAAGCGCTTGAGGTTCAGGACCAAATGATCCGGGACTTCTTCAAGACAAGTCCTATGGAAAGATGTCAGATCAGCTAGGACCAGATAGACCGGGGGGCTTTCATACCGTTTGAACGCTCTCTTCTGGTACTGGCCATTCGGCCCATCGCATTTCTCGCATTTGTATTCGTTTCCTGACACAGTTAGTCCCAGGCTGTAGCGTTGTTTCGCTCAAGACTCTCACCTCCTTCCATGACTTCTCCCTTCACCAGTGCTTGAAATCCCTCTTCCAGAGTGGTCTTTCCTTTCACAGCGATAGGTAGCGTCATGAATGTTTCAAGCACATCAGAGATGTGTCCACAATCTGGTCGAGTCTGGTGTCGAAGTTTTCCTGTGAAGATTGACCGCATGGCCTGTCCAGCTTCTGTTGTTCCTAGCTGGCTCTCCCAACGACCAATCAGAGCCTCAAAATACTCGTCGGCATCTTCTTGTACGTGGACCTGCGTACCATCGCGAGTTGCAAAGCTCCATGTGTCGTATGCCTTGCAGTATGTGTTTTGCATGTTGGCGAAGAGTACCTGTGTCTCAACCAGTTGGGCTTGCCGAGCATTGCCACTGGAGACATCGGCTTCTAGAATGAATTTCCTGAACCTCGTGTTCATGAAGAGTTGTTGGAGGAGCGAATTCTGGTAGCAGGTGGCACC
Organism: Cryomyces minteri; assembly: GCA_005059845.1. NCBI lineage: Eukaryota > Fungi > Ascomycota > Dothideomycetes > Cryomyces > Cryomyces minteri. Next base: position 19,392 of record NAJN01000433.1, read on the forward strand.
TAGATTGAACAACCCTACATGATCTCTCAAGCCGCGTAAAGAAATCTCGGTATTCTGGGAATCGTCCTCTTCTTTGTCGAAGTTGGCTGTTGTAGTTAGTATAGAATGCCAGCTACGTCAATGAAGATCCTCACCACTTTGGAACGCGTGGGTCGCCAATTGTACGAGAAGACGGTAACTCTGCGGATCCCCGCATAGATCCATGACGAGATCGTACACTTCACTTCTGGTCCTGTGCTCTAGAATGAGAAACATCCCGGTTTGCTCCTCACTAGGTATTGGAGGCGGTAAAAGGATTTTGGAGAATATCTCCGCCATCAAGTTCCTTGAGAAACACGTCAGCAATATGGGTCGGCGAGGACGTGGGATTAACTCACCCGGTTCTCGGCAATCTCTTGTATTCGCTCTTCATGCACCGAAGGCATGTCCGGAGAAGCTTCGCAAGACCGACAATCATGCTATCGGCTCCGAACTGGAAGTGATCAGCAAAGGCACCGAGGTCGTAAGAAAAGCGACTGACAACATCAAACTGGTGCTCCAACAGTCCAGAACTCCATGTTTTGAAGGCCACCTCAATGTCTTCTTCGAAAGACCCAGATGTGGAGCGTATTGTCACGATCTCCGGTGCGATGCTGAGCAAGGGTTCCGAACATTGGGGACGTTCGAAGCTACTCGGAAGAACAGCGAGCAGGATCTTCCAGTAGAACGACGCAACTTCCTCTTGCGACAACACATTCCTGGAGTCTGTCAGCCCCTGGAGTGGAACGTGGTAGATGTATTGCCTTACAGCTGTCGATCCTCGCAAAGGCGCTGTATGCAAGCCGCTACCGCACTTTGCAAGCCTGCGTCAGCATGGAGAAGCAGCATCCGATGCATCTCCACAATATCAGCTCGGGATACAAAGGCTTCCCAGACCGAACGGTTAAGACGGGAGGCTTCAAGAACCACGCAGTATGTGTCACGGCCAACGTCAACCACATGTTGGGACCTCGATTGCTCTATCGCGTTCAGGATAGACAGTAGCGTGTCCACCAGTCCTGTTGGGTTTGCGAAATACGATGCCGATACGTCTGTGTTTGGGCGTTCTGCTTTTGTCAGATTGATCAAGGTTCCATGCGTTCCACGTTTACCTCTCAGGAACTTTAGCAGACATTCGAGTGTCTTTTTTGTAACTTGAAGCCCTCGTTCGTGACTGAGAGAAGAGTGCATGTCAGTCCGCAAGACCTTGAGCTTCGCATTCTCCTGAGTACCACCAAACGATTGCTATGCCGAAGCTGCAACCTGATCCAGTCTATGGAGAGTGACACAGATACTTCTGACAGAGGTAGAAGATTGAGATAAGCATACCTTTGTTCGCTGGCGGAATTGCGGATCTCTTTCGTCAATTTCCCGTCCATAAGAGCCTGCACAAGAAGCTGAACACCTTGTAAAATGAAAGCTTCGTCCGCCACAGCCCGTTGCAGTTGCTCGTCAAGACTCCTTTGAAGTACGTCAAGCATGTACAACGTCTTGTAAAATTTGCCCTTCGGGAGAAAATCTGTAGTGGACATGCTCTCGCGGTCAACAAGCCTTTGTGCTGGAGCCAACGTAGGCATGTTGTGGAGCAGCCTGAAAGTCTATGGTATGTCAGTCACTGTATCTCAAGGTTTCAGTTTTATTCGTACGTACCACGTCGCTCAACGTATCGTCGGCATCAAGAAACTCATAGAGCATATCGGCATGCTCCAGAATCTCTCTCTCGACCGCTGGTCGACCTACTCCCGCAGATGCACCTGTCTGGGTCGTGCTTTGATTGTGTAACTTCCTGATCAGAAGCGCACCTTTGTTGCCTATACCCGAAGCGCGGATGGTCTTATTGGATAGTTGCTGCATGTCCAATAGCTGACCGTGTGCATAGACCTGGTAGTCAACAAAGTCTGTCAGCTTGGCGATGTGTTTGTTGAGCTCTCCTGCTGTTACGAGGTCGCCGACTTGTACGATTATGTACCGAGACTGCTGACCACCATCATGAACTTGTAGAGGAAACTGTACGGGGACTCCGTTCGCCAGCTCAAAGCTCGGTGAGTCACTTCGTCCCAGTACCTGATCCACATTGTGCATAGGCTTGACGCGGGTCGATAACTCGTGCAGGATTTGGAGCTTCCGAATCGGCTCCAAGTCCGAGCCGGTCAAATTGGATGGGTCTAGACATTGCTTCACAAGCGCTACATGAGCAGCCTCAGCGACTGATGCGTCAGTATTCCAGGGACAATCCGTGCCTGTGTAGCAGTCGATGAGGCCCGTGATAAGGACTTTCGCGATATCGTCTGGCGCAGTCATAATAATGTGCCATTGCTGTCTGAGCAGGGGAATCTCTGATTTTGCGACTGCTGGGCGAACCTGGATGTTGTATCTGATGCCTGCTTCCAGGAGTGCTCGGATACCTAGAGTGAAAAGCATAGGATCCGTATCCCGCAGATGTACGTTAAGACACCGATCGATGAGTTCGTGCACACCACCTTGGCGAAGCGCATGCTCCTCCATATAAGTCGCAAGAAGAGACCAAGCCATCTCTCGGGCGTCGGAATTGAGACTGTATCGTCCAACAAGGCACTGCCAGAGCGCACTCTCGATTTCTGGAGGTACACTTTTCTGTTTCTCGAAGAGCAAGCGAAGCAGGCCGTCTAAACGTGATCTCAATGTGCCCGGAAGAGACAAAGAGCGCTCCTCATCTCGGTGGTGGTCCACGAACAGGCAGTATTCTTCTGTCAGTAGACGCATCATGTCTAACTTTTCGAACAAGAACTCCTGATCCGTTGGAGAGTCCCACGCCTCCAGACAATGAAGGACTGCTTGAGCGCTGCCAGCGGCATAGGGAGTCCTCTCGTGAATCTGTTCTGCACAGTCTTCGTAGATCTTGTAGCGATCGCTGTCGCTTGTGCCAAGTTGGGTAATCTGTGAGAGCTCCTTGTGTATCAATTCCAGGAGAGATCTGCCATCGCTGTTCATAGTAGGTCCTGCCAAAATCTCTTGTAGAAGACGAACGCAAATTCTGTATGGCTCAATAGGTAGTGTGCGGTGAAGGATTTGGGGCTTTCGGCGGACTGCGTTGAAAAGAGAGAAGGTAAAAGTCTGCATGTCTACATTGAAGGCGGACAGAGGCATTTCGTTGACTTTTGTACAGAGATAGAGCAGGTCTTGGCATGGCAAAAGTTCAAAGATCTTTTCAAGCATGGTGAGGGCCGCCGTGACAATCTCAGGATCTGGACTTTTGGCGACTGTATTCCAAATGATGTCCGTCTCCTTCTCGGAATACCTTTGAGTGACTGCAAGGAAGCCGACAATGTTACCACTTCGAGTGATGAGCTGGCTGTGAGAGTCGACTCCAACAAGATAGTTGGTTACCTTCTCCTCGAGCAAAAAGGCTGCCAGAAATCGGGGAACAAGGCGCTCTCTGCCGGTCTGGTGGTCAACGTACTTTTTGTACACCTGAACAAGTTGGTCGTTCATCGTATCGACCCCCTTGATCCGCAGCATGAGTGATCCTTTGCGAATGAAGCTCAGTAACGTCTTGAATCTCCACGCGAAACTGAGTAAAACTGGAATATCATCAACGTCTTCGGGTTCCACAACGAATTTCCCCA
>NAJN01000434.1:0-22970 GCA_005059845.1 Cryomyces minteri
CACTGGACACCGATCTAACGCATGGGCCCATGGAAACCAGCCACCCCCCGAGCGATTGTCTAGGCTCGAATACGAGCGGATCTTCGAAGCCACTTGCAGATAGGCGTGCCAGAAGCAGGGCTGGCCAAGCTCCAGATGATGTGATGTGATGTAGGCAAGTTGGTCTTCCCTGCCAGCGCAACGTTCCCACAGCTCTTGACTCTGACGCAGAAGAAAGCTGTAGAGTTACACACAGCGTGCTGCCAGAACGTGATGGACACAGCCAACAGGGGGAGAGCATCTCGCATGGGCGGTGGCGACTAATGCAGCTCACGCATCTCCCTCCGGAGTCCGAAACCTGTCTGGCAGCCCCCGTTGCTCTAGTTATCAGATTGGGGGAAGCGGATCGACGGTTGGAGGCACGGCGGTAGAGGCAGTCGGATACCCAAGCCTCTCCCATGCCGTCATGAGGCGGCGGGCACCGCAGATGCAGCTGGGATGCGGCCCGCACGTCCAGGACGAGGAGGCTGGTAATTGGCGGACTTCACGTCGCGCGCTCCCAACAAACAAACAAACAAACAACCACAGGGCGCACTGGAAGCCGACACTAATGCGCAGACGCCTCGAAACGATGCTGGTGTTTTTAAGGTACGGGCGCAGCGCCGTGTAGCGTTTCAGGTCGTGTGTCGGTCCTTGTCCGTGGTAGGTGATTGCGGTGCCCCTCCGCCGTCCTCTCCAGTCGCATGCTCGTACCAAAACGTGTTTCAACGCTTGCCCCCGAGCTGCAGACACACTGCGCCGTGTGTGCTTGGCAACACCCACGACTTCCCAATCCGACTCAGGCGGTCGGGCGAGGCCTGCAGACGCCTCCGCACGATCGGTACCTCGTCCTCACGATGGCCTTGGAGGGGTCCAAGGTACCGACGACCCTGCAGTTCGACTTCCACCGATCTTCTGGTGTGAGAAAACCCGGCGCGGGAAGTTGTGGGTCTCCTGCAAACTCAGATTGTGGAGAGACCACGGCAGTGGGAGGCGATGATCACAGACTGCGGCACTGCCGCAGCGACTGAGCGACCTTCTGTAGGACCCGATGAGACGTCGAGGATGAAAGCGTGCCCAACAAGTGGCAAGCCCCCGGGAACCTTCGTCGGTCCGCAGCACTTCAAACACACCACTGAATCCCACTCCATGCGAGAGCTTCGTGCTTTGGGTCTGCGGCTGCCTGAGGATCCCCGCAACAGTCTCTTCACGTTTTGGAAGCGTCATGACTCTGATGCCAAGTGCCCAGTACGGTGCCATGTTTGTAAGCTAGATAGCAGACTATCCTACAACGCGCTCAGATCCAGCGCCCAGAAGCTTAGCAGGATAAACTCATCCGGTGCCGCAACTCCTTCAGCTAACTACGTAGAGCGCCACCTCTTCTGTGCTGCTCAACGCTTCACCTATCCCGCAACCCCACCACAACGTCCTCGTCCCTGCTCGCTAATGGCATCACGACCAACCCACCTTACTCAAAGTTGTCGCTCCTATCAACCCAAATGTCTTCCAGCTCCGCAAAGTTCCTGAAGTGAATTGGCCGATGCTGGTCGTCATAGAATCGCAACGGCGTATCGATCTTGACATCAACCCGCTTCTTTTCCCTCTCTCCAAACGCTGCCCCAATGAATGAGTAGTTCCATAGATTGTTCTCCGGTACCAGGAAGTAGCCTCTTATCTTGTCCGACAGCAGTAACTGGCACTTCTCACCAAAGGAGAAGGAGAAGCCGGCAGGTTGGTCAGAGGAGGTGTCGCGGTTCTCGGCCCCCCATTTGTAGCCGGCGGGAGTGAGAGCCCAGGCCGCGAGAGACACTGAACCAGGAGTGAACGAAACGGTCATTGTGACTGTTTTCTTGTCCCACGACGGATGGGCATTCATGAGTCGAGCGTGCTGCGTGACGTCCGCAGCGGTCATGTAACTCGGCTCATTACCGGAAACAGTGTGGATGAGACCGAGTGGCTCCATGCCGTTGGCGGAGAGATACTCGTGTTGTGGCAGTTGTTGGGGCAGCTGCACGTCTCGTGTGTTACCCACTTGAGGCACCATCACGATTGTCCTGACCTCTTTGACCTGAGGCGCGTCTGGCGGAGAAGAGCCGTACAGGTATCCGGCGACTTGCACACGAAGATCGGCTATCGTGATGAAACGTCTGAGGATGTTCTTAGGCATGATGTACGTGAAGTGGTCTTCATCGTCCCGAGTGTCTTCGGAAGAGATGTAGATGTTGTTCGCCCTAGTCCTCAGATTGGATGTTGCGATCGCACGAGCACGCCACTCGGTTTTAGAAGCGAAAGACGCCTGCTCGTACTGCGACGTCGTGGTCACGATCATGTCTTCGCCATGCACGTTCTGCGTCTTCGTCGTCACGGCAGTAAGCTGCTGTTGCTCTTGTTGCTGCTTCTCAATCTCGGCAGCTTGTTGACGTTGCATGGACGGAGCGCTGATTTCCATACCCAGAATAATGTCTCGCACTTCACTGGATGTCAAGCTGGAAGTGTTGACGTTATTCTTCTTCCCGTAGTCATTCAGGATCAGGTCACGCAGCTGCGTCTCCACCTTGATCCAATCCTCGTCACTAAGCGAAGGCCAGATATGATGCTCGTGCGTAATGACGGTCCTGTCGGGACGAAGAAGCAGCTTTGTTTTGTCTTGGTTTACGTGCAGAGCACGAAGGATGAGGATCAGTCGGGAAAAGGCCGTGTAGGATGAGATGGTCTTCAGCCACTCATCGTAGAGGTTGAAGAGCACCATCTGCGGTTCGGTTGCTTTGAGAATCATGTCGCCCAGCTTTTCCACCTTCATTGCAGCCTGAAACGGCAGCTGCAGCTCGGAAGCACGAATAGAAATGTTCGGAAAATCGAGCAGATGCACCTCAAGAGGGTCGAGCAATCCCTTCCTGGTGACTATAAGCTGCTTCGGCTGTTCTTCTACAGGTAGCGACCGGATGAGTGCGGCGACTTCTTCTGCAGTCTTCCATTTCGCTAGTTGTCCGAGACGTTTTTGACCCGCCCACACACTCGTGTGAATGATCTTGAGGAAGAGTTGACCCGTGCGAGGATTAAAGATGAAGATCGCACCGTTGATTGGCTTGGTCGTCAAATTGCCCTCGAATGTCTTGTGGATGGTCACACGGTACACATTGGTGTCGTCAATGAACAGTTGGATCTGATTGCTGAACAGCTCCGAGTAATTCTGAGAGTTGAGGAACTCTTGGTTGCTTTCCGAAGCGTACAGCTGCAGACCTTTTCGAATACGCTCACGAAGGACGTAGAGAGCTGGGTTGGCTTTCATAATCTTGGCCATTGCTTGCTGCACCAACTGCTTGAGACCAGGGAAGTACTGTCCGTACGCCGAGTACAGGTTGTAGGCAAGGTCGATGCCGATCATGAGCCCGGTTGCTGAGGGATAGATACTCATGCTATCGGTAGTGTAGTCGAGGTACTTCGCGCGTACATATCTCTCGATGTCGTGGGAATCATAATCACCATAACGAAGCTGCACGTCTACCCAGAACTTGTTGGTGGTTGTCGCGCCCATGTTGTCCTTCGTGTCGTATAATAGAGAAGGTGGCGAAACACTCCACTTGTGGCTAGCAAAGAGCAGAATATCAGCGCAGGAGCTGTTCATCTTGTACGACTTTCTCGGATGAATCGTTTCCTTCTGCACCGTCTCGATGCCCAGAGCCTCAAGTTCTTGGTCGAAGACTTGACACAAATCCATGACTACAGATTCGTGAATCTTCTGCCACAAATGGGCCCGGAAAATCTGGATGAGCGAGATTTTGAGCGTTGGGATCTTTCCATGCAAAAAGATACCCGTGAGATCAAGCTGGACTTGGAAGCCAACGTAGACGTTGGCGCGATTGATCGTGGGCGACCACCAGAGCGTGAATCGACGGTTGGGAATTTGGTTCAGACCGGAACGCTGGGCATTCGTGAGCTTCTTGAACTTCATCGACTCCTCGAAACCGGAAGCTTTCTCCCAGAAGAGACCCTCCCAGGACGGGAAGGCAGTAGCCTTGAACAGTGTATGTTCCAAGATCGTTTCAACACCACCTAGAGCTTGAATAACATCGGTTCGGTAAGCATTGAGATTCCACAGCTTTCCATCATGTCGCTGACTGGTCCACCAGAAGGGGTTGCTCTTCATGTGCTGGTAGGTCTTGAACTCCGTGCGCGCTCGGAAACCTTTGTCGAAGGAGAGCGTGCTCCTGTCCTTCTGGAATAGGGTGTTGATACGAGGCAGACCACGGTCCCAGCTGTCTTCGAGATCTTCAAGTGTCAAGCGACGGTTTTGCTGATTGGCCTCCATGCGCTTCTGCGAGTATTCCGTCCACACGCGCTGTGAATCTATGAACTCGGCTTCCCACGGTATAATGTACCGGAAGATATTGGGTATAAGAGTTTCCTCATCATGAGACATACCCGCACGGTAGTGGGTGACACCAGTGTCGGTCTGCTTGGACCAGCGCTTATCGCTGGTAGGGATGAGAATGTGGGATCCAGATATCATACCCAGACCACCCAGTTCCTTTGGTGTGTAGAACACGGCGGGCGGGAAACGCGAAGGCATTTTAGAATTTAGACCAATCTTGACTCTCGTTTGGATCTTGGTTTCGCACTTCACGATGGTGTCAAGCAAATTAACGGTAGACACCGCCGCCTCTCGGTAATAAGTGAAGAGTGCGATCAGACTAGTATTCCATTTGTTGGCAATCTTCGTGAAAGTCGTTGAACCTGACGACATCAAGATCTGTCGAATGCGGTTGTTGAACTTCTGGATGTCTTCTTCAGTGACCTGCAAGAAAGCATGCGCTGTGCGTTCCTTGCTCGTGTTATCGACCAATGACCAGACGCTGTCTTTGACGGGGAATTCGTCATTTGTGTTCCTGATCTTTGGCAGTATGCGGACCTCGAAGCCGCACATGGAGAAGAGCAGATTTGGATTGTCTCTGCTGTACACGCTCGCAAAGGTGTCGTCCCACTCAATCGTAGTGACAGACCTCGGTAAGCGATTCTTCAAGTCCCAGAACACTGCTCGTCCGAGATTGACGTCGTGTCTCATCAGCCTCATCCGCGAGTCTCGCGGCCAACACTTCTTGTTCTTGTAGCCAATCACGTTCTCGAAGTTGGGATCAGGTTGCTCGGTCAAGAAACGCTGGATGAGGTCTCTCGACTCGTCCGCGGTGAACCTAAAGAAGACCCAGATACGATCAATATATCTTGTGTACAGTCTGATGGGGTGCCTCGTCTCAGTCGCCCGGTCTCGAAATTGTAAGAAATCGTTGGGACTCTGCGGTGGTCCGGCAATCTCGCTAGCACGCTGCAGGCCAAGCAGCAATATGTCAATCACGAGACCGTAGTACTGGAAGACGAAGGCTGAGAACTGCAACCCACGGATCATGCCGTAGCTGTTGGTATGGTTCATGTCCTTGTAGTTCAGCTGGACGTTGTTCTTGGAGGTGATATAGTCCGCCAAGTTGTGGTCCATGATCAGTCGCAACAGTCGGTTGAGTAGGGTAAGGTCTATCTTCTCGTATACCTTGGACAGCTGTGTCTCGATCATGACATTGCATTCACCCTCCGATATCTCCCAGACCTTATCTAGATTGTTGATGCCTTGCGCCCACTTGTACGTCAACAGTGGTGGCACCTCGGAATCAGACGGTTTGATCCAGGCTGGGAACAGATGTCGCTGATCGGCTTGATACCAGAGGTACTGGTCGAGATAGGCATCGGTGATCTTCTCGATGGGCTCAATGTCGTAGACAGGGTTGATCGTGCTGTAGTTGTCGTTCATGTCAATGCCCACCTCCTTGAAAGCACGCTGCGTCAGCAAGAAGCGCTTGATCCTCGCCAAGGTCGTCCCAGGAGAATCGTAGGCTTGCTCAATCAAGGCTAGTTCTTCTCTCTGACTTTGGTTGAGACGACCCTTTACAGAGTATGCTTCCCTCAAGCGCTCCAAAGCAAGAATGAGTATTTTGGTGTCGTGCTTGTAGGAGACGCTAGGGAAGGGGATAGGTTGGAACTTCCGTGATTCGAGCCAATGCACGGTAGCGGTGTAGATACCCACTGCTTCCTCCGATGAGACATAAGGCCCATCCTTCATATAGTTGTGCTGCCTCTCCTGCTCAGCCTTCAACCATAGCCGCGTCAGGCGACCCAAGTTCTTCTTTGCGACAGTCTTGTCTACCGTGGCGCCTCTCCGTATACGCTCTCGGTTGTAATGCGCGACGGAGATCCACCAATCGGCCTTGCTCTTCACATACCGCAGGATGATATTCTCAATGGGCGCTGGCAGGCCAGGCACTTTCCACGGAATGTTACTCTTCCAGCATCGCCAAGCTTCGGACAGATGCTGTAGCACCGTGTTGACCTTGTTTTGCTTGATACCCTCCGGCATCATGTCCATCAGGTCGGCCATGACGGATGCTCGCAACTCAAGATCGAAGTGTGACTCCACACGCTGCTTCGTCACAGTCTTGGCAACGCCTTTGCTGTGACGGCCCTCGAATTGTCGAGAGAGCAAGTTGCCGAGCCATCGTTCGAGCAGTGGGATTATACCACGCATGAAGAACAGCCACACCCTCCATGCCGGCGCCCAGAAACCGCAGCCGGGACCTTTACCGACCGGGCCAGAGTTGAAGCGGTAGTAGATGAGATGCTTGAGGTCTTTGCATGATCGGATTTGGTGCATGAGCTTGTACTTGTACCGGTACATCCCAGTTAATTGGCCGACATGATTGAAAGCGTACAGAATACCATCTGCGAGCTGGAACGCGTCGATGTTGCCAAGTCTGTACTGCACTTGCGCATCAACAATCAATTTGGTCAGCCGTAGGATCTCTCGCATCAAGTGAAAAGCATTTCCAAATCGCGATTTCTTCCGCTCTTTTGTCGTCAGGGTCTTGATAGGCTTCAAGTTGAAGTTGTAGTCGAGGTGCAAATAGGTCAGGTTCTTGCGGTGAATGAGCAGATTCAACATATTAAATCCCTGTCTGCAGACCTGGAGACCCGCTTCCACCCAGTCAATAGTCGTTTGTTGAAAAAACTTCGTGGACTTCAGTGATTTCATCAAGTTCTGTTTGTTCTGCGCCTTGGGCGACTTCCGGTGCAGTTCATTCAGAACGTAGGTCTTTAACAGCTTCTGATAAGACACCCGAACCTTCACAGGTTGGCCTTGTGGAACATGCTCAAGATACCATTGCTTGACCAGAGGAACGTCCTGCGCTCGCACCATCCGACCTGACCTACGGTCGAAGGGGAAAGGTGCCCACCAGAGCGCAATAGCTGATGCGGTCTCGGAACTGTACAAGTCCTCATCAGCCATAAACGGCTCTATCTCGCCAGGAAGCTCGAAACCTTCGTCCTCATTGTTGCCGGGTCCAAATATCTCGTCTTCGTGGCTGACTGTCAGGTTCTTGGGTGCGACCGATCGGGATGAGATCGGGTTGATGATGGGATCAAAGTAGAAGGCTGGAAGACTTGGATCCTCAGTCTTCACGTAGACGACTTGAGGGTGTGAGTACCACGCGAGCTTTACGCTTCGGGGAAGGGAGTTGTAGAGGAAGGGGAAAGAAACGCGGTATTCGGTGCGGATGGGTGCTCGAAAAATGATTCGATCGATGGCGTTGAACTCTCCAAAGTCTTCGTCATTAGGGTCTACGTCCTTGTATAAAGGCTCAAACCGAGGTCCGCCAGGAATGGCCACATTAAGCGCTTTGGCAGTAAGGAAGCTGTTCAGATCGAACATATGGAAGTAGTTCTTGTCGACAAGGTCACTAAGCAACTGGTTACTCAGCCGATACAACGTTGCCATCTGTGGCAAGGTAAGATTCCAGGTCTTGTAGCTCGGACCATTGGCATGGGGGGTGTCAAGTAGAGGCCTATGTTCGTAGAACCAGTCGTACACGGCGCTGTCCTCGTCTTCCTCGAGTTCCATCTGGATGGGCTCAAGTGGTTCCACGTCCTCGATGTTCTCCGACCACGATAATGGTGGCTCTTCATCGTCGAATGGTGGAAATCTCATTCTTTTGAAATGCCTCCTGTCGCTCTTTTCTCTTCTCATGCACACCCACAATGTCGCCCACTGCGCGTGGAACACCGGCTCGATGACGCGAGGGACTTCGTTCACCAGCGTCAAGCATCCATTGACGTGGTAAAGCACCTTGACCTCTCTTGAGGACTCCCACGGCATGGGCATGTTCTCCAGCAACTTCAGCACCGCATGCGGCATAAATTTCAGCGCCCCGAGATAGCTTCTTTTGTCGCTGCTGAACTTCTTCTGAGATACGTCACCGATGTCCTTGACGATCTTTCGCAGATGCTCAGGTGGCATGTCAGCCTTCTGGGTCTCTACAAATCCGCCCTTCCTCTTCTCGCCAAATCTTTGCCTCTGCAGTCTCAGCCATTCCTTCTTCTTCTGCGCGAACTTCGCGACCTGCGGATCGGTGGGTGGCCTGTAACCAGGAGGTGGAGGGGCCAGAGACATTCCAGGCGGGGCTCCGGGAGGCGGTGGAGCTGCCCATCCTGGAGGAGGTGGAGGAACAGACGACATGATGGAGATGGATGTGGGCGCGGTAGGAGGTTAGAGACTTGGGAGTTCGCAGTCCAGGACACTGCGGTCCCTGATCCCGGCGCGGGATGAAGCCCTAGGCGTATAGATTCCAGAACAAGGTTGTCACTTCGGTGTGCAGAGGGATATATGCGTTGTGAGTCCCCTAACACAGTGGAAGAGGTCGAGTACCATGCGGCGTCGCGACTTGCTTGTGGCAAGGCAGATGCTGTCTGATGCTGGAAGTTCTTCGCGCCTCCGCCCTAGGTAACGTAACCAATACGGTTAGCGTGCCCAGTCTGATTCCTCCCGCAAACTTTAGCGAGCTCTATCCCACATCGAATTATTTGCGCCAGCGACGACACGACACTCCACTCAATACCCACGACAACAACGACTCGCACTCCACACAATCGTCAAGATGCCGTCCACCAGATTGACCTACGTATGTCCTGTTTCTATCGGTTTGCGATAAGCTAAGGGTCTAGAGTGATGCTAACAAGCACTTCACAGCGTCGGAGACAACCGTAAGTTCACCACACACCGTCGAAACGATTGCACCTGCCGGAAATACCACGAGACAACCGACACGAACCAGGCACTGATGGGCGACGAACAGGTACAACACCAAGTCCAACAAGGTCCGTGTCATCAAGACACCCGGTGGCGAGCTACGATACCTCCACATCAAGAAGAAGGGCACAGCACCAAAGTGCGGTGACTGCGGCGTGAAGCTGGCAGGTGTGAGTGCAACATTTCTTCGCGAGAGGCTCAGATCTGGTGGATGCGAAGCGGAGAGTGAGGCTGCAAAGGAGGAAGGGACAGTTCACTGGCAGGAGATACGGGGAGATTGAAGTGCTGCTGGCCGTGTATCTAGGAGCCTGAAACAAGAGAAGGCCGGAGTTCGTTGCAATGGGCTATCGCAAAACAACAGAGAGTCACCACTGACCTCTTCGCTCACGCAGATCCCCGCTCTTCGACCTCGCGAATATGCCCAAATCTCCCGCCCCAAGAAGACTGTCCAGCGCGCCTACGGTGGTTCGAGATGCGCAAACTGCGTCAAGGATAGGGTGGTTCGGGCTTTCTTGATTGAGGAGCAGAAGATCGTGAAGAAGGTGCTCAAGGAGTCGCAGCAGAAGAAGCGCTAGAGATTAGGGCGTTGATGGACGCAGGTGGTGGTGATTCGGCACGTCTGTTGGTTTCCAATGCGAAATGAAGGGTTCAGACATCTTCGGTGACGGGCATGTGATGGGTGCTATCAGCTCAGATCATAAGGAATGCCATCAGAACGATCTGGGCGCAGACTACATTGCAGGACGAGGCATGCTAAACTGTCGGCATGCTGTACTTGGCTTGAGCGTGGCTCGTTATCATGACAACTCGCACTTGACAGTAGCGTTCTTCGCATGGCATCTCAAAGGTTCTTTATTGAGACACTTCCCTTCCCTCATACAATTGACCATTCATGATGAGTCCGCAATCTTACCAATCTTCAGCTCGTTGGAGCCCTCTCTACGTCTGTGCTTCTTTTAATAAGCCAAGCAATGCTTTTGCACGTACAATCTTCGAAGTCCGTCATCTAGATCGCAACTACCAGTCGTCTTATAGGGGGGCCGTCTCTGGCTTCTTTTTCGGAAATGCGATTTTTAGGGGTCTTGTTCGTTAGCCTTTACTTCCACTGGCTTAGCAGGTTTACTCTACTCTTCAAGAACGTGAACCACAAGCTTCGCTGGTTTGGTCAGGTGGATCTTATCTCTCGACGAGCGCAACACTGTTTCCCATCAAAGGACCAGGACGACTCCCAACAGTTTTTCGAAGAAGCCTCCGTCCTAAAGAGTGTACGCTCCCCGCCAATATGAAGAACAAAGCCAGATCGGTTTTCGGACATAAGTAGACGAGATCAGTGTCGAGAGTCGCTTGCTGTCTCTCTTCCGTGTCATGTCACGCAAAGCCTGCTGAAGATCTCAGGGCGCATGACTCACGACGACCCCGAAAGCCCCCCATCGTGCGAACATTGCAGACGTGATCTTTGGTGGCTGAGTGGGCTGGCTGTCGGCATGCCGATGATGCTGCAGCCCCATCACGTGGTATAGCTCATTCTGGTGGCTACACTTACGAGGATACCGCCGTTACTGTAGACTTCCTGTGGAAGGACCAAGTAAGCCCAGCACTCTCGCATGTCTTCGTCGTCGATTTTGTGGGGCGTTTCGTCTTGCGAGCCAGGAGCGCGACGTCAGGAACGCCAACCGGCAACCTAACTGCATACTACTGATGGTACGTACATAAACACCGAAACAGAATATAGGGTCAGGTCTGAATACTTTATAAATTTTATAGGTCCTTCGTTATCGGCCACCTCTAGGCTAAGTCTGTGTCCAACATCGAGCATGACAGAGAACAGAGATGGGAAGAGAAGAGCTGTGCACTAGTAGTACAGAGAGCAAGCGAGGAGGAACTTTCGATAGAGCAACCCCCCGGCAACGCCTCAGCACCGACGCGAGTAAGGGATAAGCAAAGTCCAACAACTGTGTGGGTATCGGCACGCGAACAGACAGAGCAAGCGACGACTCCGAGGCGGGCTCGACACCTACGCCATAGCCATCTCGGTCTTCTTCCCCTTGACGCTCTTCCACTCCATGGCTAACGCTCCGAAGAGCGATAGTGCGCCCAGGGCGACAGAGACGTAGAAGGTGTCCATGATGGCCGTGTTGTACGCCTGCAGCACGCCAGGCAGAAATTTGGCTTCGATCGAAGTCTTCAGGCTGGTAGCGCCCGTGGCCAATACGATGGCAGGGTTGAGATCCGGGACCGCTTCCTTCAGACTCTTGAGCAGCTGGTTGGTGAAGACATTCTGCGCGATGGAAATGAAGAGCGCACCGCCCAGAGTCTGCGAGAACATCATGATGGCAGTGCCGATTGGGATGTCGGCGGCCGGAAGCACAGTCTGCACGGCGATGAGCGTCTGTTGCATGCCCAGACCAACACCAGCGCCGAAGATGAATTGGTAGCCGATCCACATGGCGTGTCCGGTATCTGTCTTGAATGTTGAGAGGAGTCCGGCGCCAATAGCCATCAATACTGATGAGCCAATCACAAAAGGCGTGTAGTAGCCGACGTAGGTGATGGCGATACCCGCAACCATGGAGACGACGACAAGACCTAGAATCAGGGGAAGGTTCATAATGCCGGACTTCGTGGCGCTTACGCCCTTGATGGCTTGGAACCAGATTGGCAACTAGACACGTTCGTTAGAACGCGTCGAATGTAAAAGATGTCGGATATATGACTTACGAAATAGACCATGACGAAAAAGGCGGCGCCAAGAGTAGCACCAAACCACGCACCGCCAGCTACACTCCGTTGCTTCAGGACGCGAGGTGGCACGGTGGCGTTCTCCTGCTTCCAAATCTGGATGCCGACGAAAGCAACGGTCAAAACACCGAAGGCGACGAAGAGTCCAATGATGTTGCCGGACTTCCACGCGTACTTGCTGCCACCCCATTGCAGCGCCAAGAGGAGGCAGACGATGGCTGGAATGAAGACGATTGTGCCGTAAATGTCGAATTGCTCGAGTCTTGCCTTCCAGCCGATAGATACGGCCTTGGCGTTGCTCTTAGGTGCGGTGAAGAAGAAGACGATGAAGATGGCCGTGACAGCGCCAAAGGGCAGGTTGATGTAGAAGCTGTGCTTTTGTCAGTGCGGCTCTCAAATAGATCTCCATGTTTTGGCGCAAAAGAGTTTGACTTACCACCAGCGCCAGGTCAAGTGATCCGTAAAAGCACCACCCATCAACGGACCAGCCACGCTAGCGATACCGTACATGGCTCCGATGAGCCCAGTGTACGTCGGCCTTTGGCGTAGCGGTACAGTGTGAGCGACAATCAAGATAGCTCCGCTGAAAATACCTGCTGATCCCACACCAGCAATAGCCCGTCCTACGATGAGAGCGTTTGAGTTGGGCGCGATACCACAAACCAGAGAGCCAATCTCGAATATTGCAAGGGCGATGAGGTAGATCCATTTGATGGAGAAGAAGGAGTAGAATTTGCCAAACAAGAGCTGAAATGCGCAAGTGGTGAGGAGGTAGGCACTTCCGTACCAGCCGACATCATTCAGGGCTTTGAACTGGTCCGTGATTCTTGGAATGGCCGTTGCAATAATGGTGTTGTCCTGCAAAGAGATTAGCTAGCTGCTCTCGCTTCAGATACGCTAAAATCACGTACCAATGCCATGCAAAACACCGATAGACATAGAGCAATTGTGATGAGGAGGAGCTTGAGGCCAGTTGGGTACGTTTCTTCTTCCTCTTCGCCTTCAGGCTTGTCTGCCGCCTCTATACCTTCCCCAGGGACCTGCTCTGCGAGGACCTCTGTGGCTCCCGGCTCTTCTTTCATGACTTCTTCGGATAGGGGGCTAGGTGCTGGAGGCATGGATGTTCGGTGGGCTGCTTCCATTGGCTCTGACTTCTCCGATTTTTCTATTATGGAGGGAGGGGCGCTGGGATAGAGTGTGGAGTCATTGGATGCCATTGTGCCGTTGCTCTCTGGCCGAGGAGGTTTCGTGGGGAAGTCAGGAACGCCCATGGTGGATGGTGTTTCTTCGGTTGTTGGGAATGGGGAAGGAAGGAGAGGGAGAGGAAGGGAGGAAGGGGGAGGATAGAGGAAGTGGAGGAATGTGAAGACTGCCGCTTCTGGACAAAGAGACGAGTGGATGTCGTCGCCTTATATGATGGAAACGACTTCGTGGAGGCGGACGAACTTAGGCCAGGCCTAAGCAGAAGGCAGAGAGTCCCTCCGATGGGTCGGGCAAACACGCCCTTTGCAGCGATCGTGCTGTCACCGCTGTCACAGCCAATACCTTAGTGCCCGCTGCTTAGCGGCGCAGCCCCGGGTCCGTGGAATTCCGTGCTGGGCGCTCACTTAAGCATGTCGCCAGAATCTCATTGTGTTGGTTTCGCCTATAAGCAACATCTAACAGAGCAACACTTCTCTTGATGGTGTTGAAGGAATGGAAACATTGCGTATTGCTTTCGCCGCGCACGTACGAGATGAGTCACCGACAATGCCTAGGCCTTCACATAATCATCATCGAACACCGATCGAGCTCAGATGGTGCTAAGATTACGTGCGTACTCCTCGTTTTGTAGGGCTGGCCTGCTTCCCACCCTTCGGGCTTCGGGTCGTGTCCATCACCGGCTACCGTTGCGAAGATAACCGACGTACCTACTCGTCTCGACTCACGCACACCGGTTCGTTACCTGTGCCAGGATCGGTGACGATGACTCTCAACTGCCTGTATCGTCATGTTACCTTCAGCTCGTTTCCGCATACCTACTTCAGCATGTGGGGAGTTCGAAGGATCCACTCGTCACGCCCTATGTTAGGGTGGTCAATCATCCATCCAATCCGGATGAGTTCAGAATGTACGCCCGACGTGATGGATCCTACGTAGAGAAATTAAGCGAAAGTTTGAATCGTCTCAGTAGAACCCGTCACGCCCGGCGTAGATTCTGAATTCATCCGGATTGGATGGATGATTGACCACCCTGCCCTATGTTCAGATCTTTCAGACGTGTCGGAGAGACCGACAAGGGCGTGCCAAGCGATGTTCTTCGCGGTCACTGTTTGGAGGTGGATCACAGATCCTTTGAGGGCCTTTGGTGGCGTCCGCTCCAAACAATCCTACTCCCTCATCAATCTGGGGAGCTGGAGTAGGGGAAGCAGGTGTAACTACCAGTGCTTGACCCTACTTACCCCATCTACGCACTGCAAAGCGGACGAATAGCGCGCCGAGACCGAGGCGTTCGGAGCAGACGGACCGATCGAATGTCGTTGCACGCAAGCATCGCCGTTATGGGTTAGTCGGTCTCCACAGAGAACGTGGTGTGAACGGGATGTTTCTAGAATCTGTAAAATCAAACATCTACGACGATTCAGCATGTAGACTTAGTCACCAGGGCGCATGCGATTGCCAGAGATCGACGCATCGGAACAAAGCACGAGACTCGACAGCCTGTGCATCTAGAAAGGTGATGAGCAGTGGACAATCAACATGCTATGGGACAGAAGCAATGGAAACGGTGATAATTCTGAGTTTCACATGAGCGATAGCCAGTAGTATAAGCAGACTGTAGGTAGCAGAAGAGGCTGTAGGCTTCGAGCGATAGCCTGCTGTAGGAACAGCATCGTTGCTGGCTATCACGAGGAGCTCATCAGTCTTACACGATGACCAGCAACGTCTACAGTGTAGTAACGCCGAGAAGAGCCGACCTTACAGCGAATATAATGTAGGCAGTCGCCGCGCATAAAAGGACCAAGGTAAGAACAAAGGCGATCAGTTCCGGAGGTTGTTTCATCCCTGATGAGCAATCAAGTGTATCGTGTACTGTAAACTCCTTCGTCTTCCACCTCGTTATTCGTGTTCTCATTTCATGTATGTTTCAGCCACGGCTCCGTCCATGTACACCTTCCTCCCCAAGTAACATGGCACCTACGCAGCCTTCCACTCGAAATGGTGCTTTCCTGTCTCTGGCTTACCCTCCGGATCGTCTCCTTTCTTGTCGTACATGTGCTTGCCAAAGTAATCGAGTTCAGCCTCGTAAAATTGAGTGGGGAGATCTGTCGACGATGTTAGCATCTTATATTGGGCCAGCAGTACACAAAGACAGGAGACTGTGTTGGAAACTGACCAAGGCTGCAAGAGTACTTGATATATTCAAGCGAGGCGCTAAGAGCTGGGACAACAAAGTCTCCCTCCAAAGCCTTGATTACAATTTTCCTCAGGCTCGGCTGGGCCTCCTTAAGGTCCTTGGCTACACTCTTCTCGAACAACAAGTTCATAGAGTCCTTGGTCTCGAACTCTGCGAAGATGGGTTGGAGCATGTCAGCGATGTAGTCCGCCTGAATGATACAGCCCGCTCTCCAGATCTGCAACACGTGCGCATAGTTGATGTTCCACTTGTGCATCCGGTCGGCCTCCTCGATTTCGTTGATGCCCTGAATATAAGCCGCGAGGCAAGCTGCGTACGTTGCTAGGCGTAGGTCCTCGAGGAATGCACTCTTATCCTTCACTTCTAGCTTCTGGGGAGGGAAATCGCCGCCAAAGGTATCCTTCGCACGAGAGCGCTGCGAGCGGTCTGCAGAGGCCAGACGAAGGAAATGAGCTGTTGCAAGAGTAGGAGCGGGAATGTGAAGCTCGACTGCTTCTTCATTCGACCAGATACCTGTTCCTTCTTCGCCAGTGATGTCTTGGACAACCTTGTCTTCCACTTCTTTAAGAACTTTGGAGCCATCCGATTTCTTTGTGCGGCATATGTTGGCGCCGATATCAATCAGGAAGGTTTCTCTCTGTCGTTGCTGGGTTAGGCCAGGCAAAGCGGAGATTGAGTGTCACGCTTACCAGTTGTTCGTCTTTGTTCCACTTCTCGAAGGTGTCCCCAACCTCTTCGTATTTCATACCCAAACCCCACACCATGATGCCCCAAGCCTCACTGACGGCGCTCATCATTCCATGTTCAATTCCATTGTGGATCATCTTGACGTAGTGCCCACTTCCACCCGTTCCAGCCTTTCCGACGCAAGAATTTCCCCTCCGATCCTTCGCAGCGACCTTCCGTAGTAGCGGAAGTATCATGTCCAATGTTTCATCATCGCCGCCAGGGCACATTGATGGCCCTCTCCTGGCGGCCTGGTACCCGCCAGACACACCCATTCCCACGTATCTAATGCCCTTCGTGACACACTTGCCCTGCCTCCTCTCCGTGTTCGAATAGTGCTCATTGCCGGCATCGATAATGATATCCCCCTTCATCAAATAAGGCAACAAGCCTTCCAGTACCGAATCACCCACACTCCCGTGCGGCAGACTGAAGAGGAAGACTTTAGGGCTACCCAAATTCTCGCAGAGCGTCTTGTAGTCCGTGTATTTCGAGATGCGGTCGCCAATGCCGCCATCCTTGGCTTGAGACAGGATACCGTCCATTGTCTCTTCCGAGGGGTCATTGAGCAAGACTCCAAGGCCTTTTTCGGCGAAAAGAAGCGCAAGTCCCCCTCCCATGCTTCCACAGCCGACCACGGCGAGCTAGAATCATGTCAGATGTGAAGGGACCCAACAATGGAGGAGCTCTTACTTTCTTGATATCTGGCGCGTTAGCCATGTTGATCGAGTGCTATGTCCAGCGTTGAGAAGGGTGTAGTCAATATTTCAGCGTGGATCGAAGCGAAAGGAAGAGAAGGCAGAGGAGCACTCGAGAGTCTGTAGAACCATGGTTGCTGTAATACGCTCACTCGGCGTCAACACTGTGATATCGTGCATCTGACGTAGTCGAGCGGGACGCGGTAACGGAGGAACGTCCCGTCGAAAGCTTCTCTTGCGGCTCTGTTGCACGTGAACTTCACCTTAGGCGCTGCACATTACCTTACCCGTCATTCGGTATAGACTCCCAGCCGTGGGTACAGCTTTGCCGGCCTTATACCTTGAGTGAGGCTTCCAACATCTCGCGTAGGATGGTGTCTTCCTCGGTGAGGGAAGGCTCTTGGTCTTACCGCCTCGCTTTGCAATGACTACTTGAGGCATCGATTACAGACGATTGGTCGTGGCAGTCGACGTATTCCGCACCGCCAACATTCGGAGACAGGTACCGTTGCTAGACGTCTCCGTACCGCGCAATGATAACCCGCAGTAGAAACAGCACTGTCACCCATCCACTTACAGCTACTAGTAGCTGCTCAATCTATACTCTTGAGGGAGCTTGTAAGATTCGAGCGATAGCCCGCAGTAGAAGTAGCTGTGTCGCTTACTATTCGTCGCTTGATGTGTCAATCAACTGCCGGTTGATATGCAGCTGGCTTCCAGAGAAATTGAACAGACGTCGGGCAATTCCCACGGCTTCATGGCCTTGGCGATACACTTTACAGAGCTTTTTCTAGTGTTGCCATGTTTTCGGTCTGGGTCGTTGCGAACATACGCGTTCCTTTCACAAGGTGAACAACAGAAACTGGAGGTGAGTTCTCATGTCTATTTCTAATGTCGTTGCGATCTCTCCATCGTTACGCTTACACTATGCTCCGATTACCTATCCTACTCCACGTCCCGCTTCTTCTCTTCGTTGTTGTGCAAGCCATGAGCTCGCATTAGATCGACGCACTCGCTACTATCATCCCCACACAGCAATTTTGAGGAATGGAGTATTTCAACCGCCTGCAATGTATGCCACCTCGAAACCGTGATGTCTACTGACCCTCCATGAGCGGACGCTCGAGGATATACAGAGACCGCACTCTGCCAATCAAACGTTCCAGTCTGAAGTTTGGTCCAAGTCCGTTGAGCTTGACTGTCGCGACGTAGTGTTCTGCACGGGATTTCTCATCTATGCGGTAGAGGTCTTTCTCCGATTTCAGTCGGGGCAAGGAGCATTTGTGGCATTTTTGTGCTGACTGTTGTCAGCAATGAGGTCAGGCGATGCGGATCTCGGACAACAACGCACTCTTGAGCTGCTCTGAGGTGGCCGTTAGTAAGAGGCTCGTGTATTGGGTTGTTTCTGGAAACGTACTGTCGACCTTCCATTTTGACTCCACCGATAGACAGTCATTTGCTTCTACAAAGACCACGACCTTCTCCTCCCCCCAGCTATTCTGACGCTTGGGCTTATCCATGTCCTCCGCTTCTCGGTCCACGACCGACCTCTCAAGTTGATCGTTGCGCACGATGAAGAAACAGTGAGTGTGGATGGTGTGGATAGTGCGGACGGGCTGATTGCTCTGTAAGATTGGCAGGTGAGAAAAATTTGCGAATTACAAAAGACTTGACGGTACTAAGCTCAAGTGTGTGAACATACAGACTGAGTAGAGCAGCACGCGCGAGGACTGCTCTTGTAATGTACCGGAAGGGACAACACGGTGGGCAGTGTAGTCCTGCAGCTTTTGGTTGGCACATGCAAGTTTCAGCCCCAGCTGAACACAGCTGCGCACGCAATGATACCACCATATCCCTATCCTTGTCGAAGGAGTCACACAGCCCCATTCAGTACATTTCAGCTTCAGCCATTGGCTGCGGCCGGCGCTGTTTTATCTTTTCTTGCAACATGGTGCAGTCACTGCCTTGTGCGACAAGCTGGTGGATTCGTCTGACCACTGTTGTGCCGTGTCGCTCTTCGCTCTGTATGTGTCGCTTCCCTGCAGCTTCTTCACCGTCCCGCACATGTTGTTGCCTTGCGGCGAGGCAACAAGGCACATGCTTTTGCTTGACCTCCAATTTCCCCTTTCGCCAGGCATCTGAGCCTTTTGAGGCTCTCAGCTGCGACAGTTCTCGTCATTTCCAAGTATAGGGGCTGCACCGCACCGGTCATCTCTGCTTCCTGCCCTGTTCATGCATGTGCTTTAATAATATTTCAGATACTCGCTCTGTAGCCCTTTCATGGTGGCGCAAAAGGCCGTCAATGATGGGCCTGCCTTGCGGCAGCCTTCTGGGCCAGAATGATACTGTATGGGGTACAGCCCACGCTGGAACAACATATAACATGACTCGGCTCCATTTTGCGTGCTTTACAAGCTGGCTTGGGGAACGCTCAATTGCGGCCGAGACTTTGGTAGACACGGTCCAAAGTTCTGAACGTTTTCCATTTCAATCGAGACTCTGCAGAACATCCAAAAGCCTCGTCCGACATGGAGACGCCGCGGCTTAACAACGTTCTCCGCACAGAAGAGGCCTCTTGTGCTTCGTCTACAACAATTCTTCATCATTCCGAGACGGACACTGTGCCCATGGCAAGTGCGGTAAGAGCGTCCGCTTCGACCAAAACAAACAGACCGCAGTCGTACGGACTGGACAACGAGACCTGCCGACAGCGTCCGGTGCCATTACCGGCTCGAACCAGCGCACATATCTCCGACTCAAACCCAAACAGTCCATGGTCACGCAAAATTGTCCTTTGTCTTGGTGAGTCCCGTCTTCGATCGCCAGGAACCACATATCGATATGAGAAGCTGACCATGTCTCAAGATGGTGGTGGAGTCAGGGGTTACTCCTCTCTACTCATCGTGAAGCGACTCATGTCTCTCGTTGAGCAGATAGAAAAAGGTGTTAGACCTAAGACCCAGAAATTGACCACTCGGGAAGAGCATGAACCAAGTGTGTGCTCATCAGAATTCTATGACAAGAACTCCAGCAGTTCAGAGTACCCTTGGCATGTGGAGCACTGCGAAACGGAGCAAAAGGCGACTTGCAGTGCACAAATTCATTACGAAACACCAGAAGACATTCAAGAATCAGTCACGGCCACATTCGCACAAACAGGGGATTCCAATTTCAAACCACATCATTATTTCGATTACATGGCTGGTACTTAGCACCGGCGGGTAAGTAAAGAATCAGACACACCAATCCAGGGTCTTGTACACTAACATGACTGCTAGTTTGAGCGCAATCATGCTCGGACGGATGGAGATGTGCGTGGAAAAGGCTCTCGAGCAATACGATCTTGTTGGCAACAAAGTCTTCGGAAAACCAAGACGACTACATTCAAGGATGAAACTAGCCAATCTCCTCAGGCCAAAATTCCCGGCTCGGAACATGGAGAGTGCGATGAACCTAGTGATCAAGTCTGGATTGGAAGATGAGATTAGACAATGGAGGCATTTCCGAACAGAGGAGGTCCCGTTTCAGAGTGATTCTCAGAAATGCAGGACGTAAGTTGTCCCTCGGTCGGAGATCCCATAGGCCCTACCACTGACACACTCGAACAGCCTCGTAGTTACCCATGGGCCTGTCAACGTCAGCAAAACCGTCCATCATACTTACATCTTCCGCACGTACGACCATCTCCACCCTTCCCCAATGTCAGACCGGGAAAACCGGACTAAGCATCTCAATCCTGGACGAGCACACAGAGACCCTATCTGGAAAATCGCAAGAGCTACGTCTGCCGCACCTGGCTACTTCTCGCCTATCGACTTTGGCGGTCGAACCTTTCGTGACGGAGGCATGGTTGCCAATAACCCCTCAAGTGTGGCATTGACAGAGGTTCTTCAAATGCACGAACAGAGACCTAAACTCCTGATTTCGATTGGGTGTGGATTATCAGAGCTAGGTGACGAAGGAAATAGAACCCGATCGAACGGGGGTTTTGTCAATCGGTGGACAGACACAGCAATCGCTGCAAGGAAAATTCTCACGCAAACAGAAGAGACACACGAAGATGTGCATACATCCTGCGCTTTCATGCCAGCCGTGATGTACTAACGTTTCAACGTCGGTAACGGCTTGGGTGATATCCCTCTTGACCAGTGGAAGCCTGCCAATAGCGGCGAAAAGACCAAAAGCACGATTGAAGAGAGCACATTCGAGTATCTCGCGGATCCCGAAACCCACAGCCACCTTCTCAGATTCGCAGCAGAGCTTGTCTCAGTCCGTCGTGCCCGTGCTGCTACTGTGCGTTGGGAGACCTTCGCTCGCGAATTCATCTACTGCTGCACTGAGGCAGCATGTCTTGGGGCTCAAGCCTCTCGCACGTTCCTCACTCGCGATGAATTGCGCGATCATGGAGTGCAGGTGCATTCGTTTGTACTAAACGTGGCTTTGGAGGGGAGCAGTCACGACAGCTGTCAATATGTCTGCACATTCGATTAATGTCACGACGGCGGCGTCCACGTGTTTGACGACCAGCGTCTTTTCGAAGAACACCTTCGGCAGGCGCACGACTTGGAACATCCACAATTCATGGACCTTCGGGCTTTAGAGCAGTGGCTTGATCTGGGTCGTATGACACAGCAAGCTGCTCTGAAATGTCGTCCCTCGGAGATGGCACGCAAGAAGCGGGAGGAGAGGGAAGAGAAGAAGGCGGCTGCTGTCGCGGATGCTGTCGCGGCTGGACTCGTCCGCGGCCATTCAATCCCTCGTCGTGGCAGGAAAGCTCGCGAAAGTCTCTCTAGTGCTCTTCCTGCTTTGCGGTTGGACACCGACTTCGCCACGAGCTCTCAACCGAACAGCGCGGCGATGATCGCGTCCCCAAGTTCTATACCCGTCACCACTCCCACTGCTTCCGCCAACACGCTGGTAAACGAGGTCAGAGGAAGCGGCTGAGCCTCGCGATCATGTGCTTTGGTTCCATGCGACCCACTGAACTTCACACCGCGAAGGCATCACAGATGCACGAAGAAGCGTCTGACACGACCTTCAGTCAGAACTCCGTGGGCCGAAGTAAGCTGAAGCCACGGACTCCAAGACCTCCCACGCTCGCCTCCTAGCAAGATGACTTCCGCGCTGTCAGCGGACCGTATCTGGACATCTGTCACAGTGGATTATGGAGTAAGGCAAGACAGCCCGAGACGCAGTCGTCGGTCAGGCGCGATCGACGTACACAGACGTATCACCACCACGGTGTCACGATAGCCCTAGCATGAGCATCTCCTGGTATCCGGCATCGCCATGGCACAGCTACCGGACGTGCGCACATCTCGTCCATCGCTGCTTGAATACGCGCTGGGTGAAGCCCGTACACGAAGCGATGGCACGGAGCAGCACAGCAAAATCCGGCCATCACCCTAACTTCCTGCACCTACTGTATTGTCGTTGAGAAGTTCTCTCCACGCACCTACAGTACTCTGTCGTCCGGTCGTCTTTTAGCGACACCACGCCGTTGGCATGTATGTTCTGAGGGGAGAGCAGGTCGAGATCGAGGAGTGGAAACAAGACGTCGTTTGCGAGACGTCATCCTCTGGTGTCTCGAACTGTCGTTCAAGTTGTTATTAGATGAACAGACAAGTAGCAAGTATGCAACCATAGTAATTGCGAATACACAAACTCTCCCATGCATCATCTCCAGTCCCATCCCTTCTTGTATTCTGCCACTTTCCAACCAAACACACTGCCTCTCAAACTCCCATACGATCAACACGAAACGTCCCTCGCCCCCGGTATCCTCCATCTATCCATCCATCTATCCATCCGTCCATCCATCCGTCCATCCATCCATCCATCCATTCCTCCCCTCCCCAACGTCCCCGTCCCTACCCCAACCCGCACGCCACCGCCAACTCCACCACCAGCGCTCTCGAGCAGCAGCGCACACTCACCAATCTCATACCTCCCCTCCACTCCCTCATCTCCCCGCAAGGCGGGTCGACATCGTCCGCAACAACCTTCCGCCCCTTGCACCCTACCCCAGTTATCCCCCGTCTCCACCCCTCCCCATCCCCCGTCTCCACCCACCTCTTCCACTCCTCCCCCCCCGGCACCTTCACCAGCGCCCTCCGCTACATCCCTACACCGCAATCTGCTCGTCGACTCTGGCCCGCGGTCTCGCTATCCGAACCCATCGACCCAGCGCGCGGGGGTGGGGGGGGGGAAGAGCAGCGGTACGTGGTGGGCTGATCGGCTGATGGCGGTGACGAGTAGGAAGGAGAGT
>NAJN01000435.1:0-22964 GCA_005059845.1 Cryomyces minteri
CTTAAAGCAGCTACGCACACCGTTACTTGTACGATACTTTGCTTAGCTATAAGTTTTACCGTCGAACAAACTTCATACTAGCACTACTATAGGAGGTAGTCTAGCAACTGCACACGCCGTTCCCTTTCGTCCCTTCGAAAGCGAGGGTTTGAACACTTCACTACATCTCCCTAACTAGCGGTTGACCGTCTACATTGTGAATCAACAAAACTTTGTATTAGCTATCGATAAAACTACTTAGTTCTAGTCAACGAAAGCAAGAGTAGAGAGAGGACGACAGCGTACACACGCATAGACATGTAGCAAAAGAGATAAGAGGGGGTGCAGTCGCGGCGCATCGACATACGTAGGAAGACCACGTGAAGTGAGATCGCATATGGGTGACTACATCGCATGAGCCGTAAGACACTAGACCCTCTGGCTCGAGTAAACGATAGATGTGGTTTGCATCTGTTGAGGCTCTATGTGAGGACTACATAGTCTTTTCTGTGGTCGCTCAGGCGCCGCTCATACCCCTCAAACACATCCCGAAAAGGCCTCATAGTAGACGCCTGCGATCGTATCAGGAGCTAGAGAACCGACCAACAGAACCCGCCCCGTCCGAACGCTCAGTTCTTGACCAAGCTCTGGCCCATCTCCTCCATCTTCTTGCCGTACTTCTTCAGCCTGATGGCCTGCACGCTGATGAAGCCGGTGGTGTCGCTGGGCGCAAAGTCGCCGATCTCATCCATCGAACTCTCGCTGGCATCATACAGCTTCTCCGTCTCGGATGAGCGGCCCAAGACGGTGAAGGAACCTTTGTAGCAGCGGCAGCGCACTGTTTATCACGTTAGCTGTGTGCTGTAGCAGTAGAGAGGTATAGGTTGTTTGCTTGCCTTGACCGTTGACGCTCTTCTGGCTTGCCACGATGCA
This sequence comes from Cryomyces minteri, assembly GCA_005059845.1. NCBI lineage: Eukaryota > Fungi > Ascomycota > Dothideomycetes > Cryomyces > Cryomyces minteri. The sequence goes on from NAJN01000435.1 coordinate 913, forward strand.
GTCTTCGAGATACTCCCGTTCGGGCGAGAAGTAGAGTCCGTTGTAAAGAATCTGTTGTAAGTTCATCAGTAGGTGCAACATTGAGCGAATTGTAGAAGACCATACCTTAGCGTAGTTGAATGTCACGAGTTGATCGCGCAAGGCTCTGACTTCGCGGTCCAGGACTGTTGCGCTAGTCAGTCGAAGAAAGAGCAGATCCAGTGAAGGTGAGTAATACCTAGACCTTCAAGATCGATGTGAGCCGATCTGAGACAGGAGAGTCCAGGAGTCTCGTAGCTACATCAAGTGTCAGCTCGAAGCCCGCTGCACGTTGCATATCAAGTCTTACCAGCCGCGAGACTTCAGTCCAATGAAGCGGTTCTCTACAATGTCGATTCTGCCAACCCCATTCCGTCGAGCAATAGCGTTCGCAGCGAGAAACAGTTCTAGAGGGTCCTCAACGGTCTTCTGGCTTCCCTTCTCGCTATATACTAGCTTGACTGGTAGACCCGCCTTGAAGAACAAAGTGAAGTCTTCCGGCGTGTCAGGTGCCTTCATCGGATCGACGGTGAGCTTCCACATGTCTTCCGGCGGAGTAGTGTCGGGATCCTCGAGGATTCCCGCTTCGTACGAGCAGTGTGCTCTCAACAAAGGTCAGCACGGCCGATTGAGACTGAAATAGCAGTACTCACAAGTTCTCATCCATACTCCAAGGCTTGCTCTTTGTGCTCTACATGATTGTGTTAGCTGGGTCACGATAACTTGAGAGAAGCCCGTACAGTAACTGGTATGCCTTTGGAAGCAGCATAATCCAAGAGATCGTTCCGGCCCGCGAACCTCTTATAGAACACCGGATCTTACAAATTAGCGGTCGCAGCTACGTCTCGGGAAAGTAAAGATTTACCGCGCCACGGTGCAATGACTGTTGTCCTTCGTTAGCTAGCCTATTCTGCTCCAGGCGTTGACGGCTCACCTTGTATCGATGGTTGCAATGCGTAGAATGCGAGCTCGAATCGAACCTCTTGACAGCCGCGTTAGTATAAATCTGAGGGTCCTCTGCGGGCAACTACTCACGATCGTTTCCCTTCCTACACATGGACAAAGTATTAGCACAGGTAGATTACACTGTCTCCAAGGAGATATACCCTGTACATCCGTGCGATACCTGAGAGTCTCGTTAGCATTCGAGCTACAAGCCACTTAGAGACCGTGAGCTCCTACGTATTGGCAACCCTCCTTCTGGGCGGTTTGCATCATGGACTTGGCAAGAATAGGACGTGCGAGCGAGGTACCTGGTTGCTGTTTCAGTCGCTTCCCTTTGCGAAGAAGCCTGCAACAAAGGCGAACGTACCGAGAAGGTAAACGTTTTCGTATATGGCGTCTGGTTGAACATCAGCTTTCTGCTCTGTCCTGTTTCTCCCAAACATCCTTACTGGCTTGAATCGCGGGGAAGCACATTAGTTCGACGAACTGCTGGCGAAGGTCCTCCACGTAGCACTTCGAGGCTCCGATCTTGAGGGCCTTTTGCTTCGCAGCTTCGAAGTCCTCTTATCAGGTCGTCAGATTATGTCGTCTTGTTTTCCTCTTGTGCTCTTGCCTTCTTGTCCAACGTTTCCCATCCACGCAATGACCTCATAGCCCTAGGAGATCCCAGTCAGTCCATGAGGCTCTGGTAGGAAGCGGTAGCAGCGTACTTGCTCAATGAGGTAGGCCACTGTAAGTACATTGTTAGCTATACACTGAGAGCTATACCGTAGGCGGTGAACGTACGGATACAGCTCGTGTCCAACCCTCCAGAGTAGGCGAGGCAGACTTTGTCCTTCGCCATGTTGGATCTTGGTATTGTTGCAAGAACTTGAGCTGGCTCGTACAGATCAATTTGGCGCTACGGGCGTAGTTGAGGTTGCGAGGTTGTTGCTATGAGTCGTTGGATTTATTTTACCGCGAAAGTCAGGCTTATCTTATCAACGACAACGCGGAAATTCCGTTGACCCTGGATTTAGGGCTGAGCGACTCCGATCACCTTCTACTCCACATCTGTAACGAGACAGATTCCTGCTGCAGCGATGAGCAGTGAAGAGGCAGTCGCTGTGCAGTGCTGTTCGTGTACTCGACACTTAGAGCCATGACGTTTATCGCTTCGAGGTGCTCAATAGGTTGGACAGCTCCAAGGGAGCTACGCCCTCACACCAAATGTCTTATCAAATTGAAAGGAGCATCTGTTGGCGGAATTCGCAGGCCACGAGCGACAACACAAGCCCCTCGAGGAATGCCACAGAAACACAGCAGGTAGAGTTAAAAGAAGACCTTGCTCCCTGTGTAACAACAAGAGCAACTTGAATATGCAGTAGCCAATAAAGCTATTGCACCTCATTGTTCGCTGCTGAGGCCTAGACGGCAGCCCGCACATCATGGGAGTCTTTCTGTATGCAGCTCGGACAGATTCTAGGACAAGATGACAGGAGTGGTTTGACGTGCATTTAGGGCAACAGATGCTACAACATCCGAAAACTCTCCCCCAACTGTCGCGCGGACGCGCCAGAGATGCCCTGCCACCCAACTCCAAGAACGCCACGCTCTTCCCCCCATCCAGCAAACGTCAGGAGAAACACCAGCTATAGCACGTCCATCTCGTCCGCGCCACCAAACGGAAACCGCCCATGCTCAAGCGCCGCCACGCGGTCCAGCTCCTCCTGATACTCTCTCCTAACATCCTCAAGCGTGACGACCCTCCTCTTCTTCCTCATCGGACCGCCCGCACCCAGCTTCGCCTTCCCCTTTCCCGCCCCTCCGCCTGCGCCCCTCGCCGGCTCCAGCGCGCCCTCGACCAGAATCCACGCCTGATCCGGCGCTACGCTCGCCAGACAGTTGATCAGCGCAAGGTACGCGCGCGCAACCGTCTCCTCACCTGGATCGTGCGCAGCAGCGCTCGAGTCGCGCAGCCGCTGCAGCCGGTCCCACAGCGCCTCTGCGGCGCCGCGGAAGTCGCCGCGCTGCACGCGCCAGGCGTAGAGCAGTTTGTGGTAGGGCGGGCCGGAAGCGATGTTGAGGGTTCTGGCGCAGAGGGAGAGGAGGATGGCGTCGACGTCGGTGGCGAGGTCAGTGAAGGGGAGGGAGAGGAGGAGGGCGGTTTGCGAGGCTTGGACGATGGCTGTGAGGAGCGTTGTTAGGGCTGCTTTGCGGCTGGAGGCGGGGTTGTTAGCATGCGTTGATTTCTCGGTTGTTCGTGATACGGGAGAAGAGATGAAGTTGGGTGGGGACTTACAGTATCGGGTTCGTGTATCGAGTCAGCGCCTCGTACGCCTCTTCGAACCTCGAGTTCTGTATCGACGCGTTGAACAGCCGTGACAGAATGTCCGTCTTCTGCTCCTGTTGCCGCAGCATGCGGATCTCGGCCAGCGCCATGTCGACAGCCGCCGGACTGCCGTGCACGGCCGACTTCCTGCGGTCCAGGTCCGCAAAGGAGTGGTCATTCACCTCTTCGGCGCCCGACTCAAGTGCGTGCAGGGCTAATTTTGCGAAGTCGGCGACGTAGGAATGGGCTTTGAGGCCATCGAAGACGCTGAGGATGTGTTGGTAATAGCGAGAGAGACCATCGTTGAAGTTGGCGCGCTCGGAGGGGTTTAGGAGGTTGGAAGTGTCGATGGATTCCATGTCCATATGTCTGCCTGTAGCTGTAACACCGTTAGTCGTTGTGCACAACGCAACAAGGGTTGCCTTCGATGGACATACCCAGTCCATTTGCGGCTTGCTTGAAGTATGTCGCAGCCAGAGTGTATTCACCCCTAGCAAGGTACAGAGGCGCCTTCAAGTAGGTCGGCCAAGACGTAGATGGCAAGAAGCGAAGGAAGTCCATTGCAAGATCGTAATTCTCATGCTTGAGGAGATTGCCCATCATGTGCGATACAAGACCGTCGTATTGTTCGCGCAGTCGAGATCCGAAGGTCCACGCTCTGCACCAATAGGTAATCAGAGACGGGAGTGCTACGTGTGGCGATAGCAAACTCTTCCAATCTCCGATGAAGATGCTCTCCATCAACGTGATTGTGGGTGACCACGGCTCATCCTCCGTCCCAGGGCTTTCCAGCTTCGCCAGTTGTCCACCACTCGTCTCAGCTTGATGCTTGCGCTTGTGCGATTCTTGTCTTTGAGTGCTTGTAAGCCAAGATAACACACAATTCTCTCCGAGCGCCTCAAGCAATAGTTGATAGATGCTAGAGGCGTTGAATCTCTTTGACGGCTCTGCAGGCTCAAGCTCCACAGCCATGAAGACAACAAGCACCAGGAGGTCCAGCAGTAATTTACGATCTAGCTCAAGCGTCTCTTGAGCGCCTCTGATCATGGTCTTGCTTCCATATCTTGTGAGTTCCACTCTGGAGATATGGCCACGTTGAACCTCTCCAAGGCGAGCGAGGGTAGCGGTAAACAAGTCATTGTCCACGGATCCAAGGCCATCGAGAGCTTGCGCGGACTCAGTGAGTCTGTCGAAGTCTTCGTCACTGACTTGCGAGGAGAAGTCGCAACGGTCGTAGATTGATTGTAGCGCGCCAGTGGCTGAGGTCTCCGAGTCTCGGCGAAGGACTTCAGTCGTGACAACCATATCCAGAGTTCGCGTAAACGTAGATGAGAAGCCGGCGCGGAACTTCGAAGCAATTCTTAGTAGAGTACCGACAGACTCAGATTTGGCGTCCTGCAAGACTTTCTGCACGGGTGGCAACAAGGCATCACTCGAAGTCGCGAACATCTCCCGATTCGCACAAAGCAGCTCAACCTCGCTGCAGCTGCGTATAGGTGAGACGTAATCTGCAAGGACCAACCATGGCATCCCCTCAAAGGTATCATAGGCAAGTGAGAGAATCTCGCCTCTTTGTTTGTGCAAGTCACGGACAAGGCCATAGAACATGTGCCACTGAGCACCAATGTCCATCTGATGTCGTTCGTAATCAATCAGGCCTCCGCTTTTTCGTTCGAGGGTAGTGTACGCTGCAACCGCAGCACATATACGTTGTTTTAACGGGGTTGAATCTGAGAAGCTGGTGCCATTCAAATTCGATGCAGTCAGGCCAAGTCCTCTGCGATAGACATGTAGTGATGTTTCCAGTGTTGCAAGCGTGAATCGGCCGGGATAGAAAAGAAACGTAAGCCATTGTTCCGTCGTACTAGTAGCCTGGAGCCCAAAGCTTTGAGGGTCAGAATCTCCAGGGTTCTGCAGGTTCGCCTTCAATGCGTCAACGGTGAGTGGACCAGCGTCAACCCCTGTCCAGTCATGCTTCCAGACGTCTGCCAATTCTCCTGATCGGTTGTACAGGTCGAATGTCAGACTGTACACCTTGCAGTTTGGTCCAGAACGTGCTCGGATCCACAGCTCTGATTCTCTCCATCCGCGCCCAGCCTTTAAGTGAAATTCCTCCAGCGTCCACACGGTAGTGTTCATCAGCTCATCGACCGATGGGATAAGCTTCGATCTCGCTTGCACGTCCCGAATGCCATGAGTCGAAGAATCAGCGTCTCTCACACCCCAGAATTTGAATTGATGATCTTTCGGAGAATAGGTGACAACGTAGTACAGGTCGCCGTCTTGTGCGCCCATTACCTCGACAATCTGCATGAGTGGAGCCTGCGAAGGGCTAATTGTGTGTTGTGGCGCATGGCGCGGGTCCTTGGGGTTCTCGCCCAGCAGATCTGTCACGACACCGATCTTCCCAGTGTTCGTATTCCAAGCTCTTAAGGTGTGGTCTAGACAAACCGTGAAGACGTGACCTCCATCAGGAGATGTACCAATTGACATGGCCGTTGTAACGTCGAGGTCCACGTTGTTGTGGCGGATGGTGGGCTGTCCTTTCCATGGGATGAGCCCACGCAATGAGGAGCTCCAACCGCCGTCCTTGAAAAACGTCTCACGCCAATGTATGCCTGTTTGGTACAGTCAGCGGCGCGTTGTACCTGATGTCTTGGAGTGCATACCGTGGTCTTCGGGTTTTCTTTCCAAGCGCAACAGACCTCCGTCGTGCAGTGAGATGAGCAGTTGTAGAGAGCTTATTGCGACGAGTCTGTAGGGATAACGGAAGGTAAAGGATGACGGGGAGAAGACCTTGCACCAGTCGGCGACATTCTCCGTAGCTACGGCCCGCACAAATGAGTCTTTGTGTAGCGTGATCGTATAAAGCTCGTTCGCAGTGGTCAGGACGAAGACGTCCAGCGCGTCGTGCTCCTCAGGGTCGGCGAAGGCGATTCCAGATTGTCGGATCGCGGTGGGAAAGCTCAGAGCCAGGGTTAATGTTGCTTCGTGTACGTTGTGCTCCTCTTGCGTGACGTCCACACTCTGAAGTTCAAGTAGCTTTCTGTCGTCCAAAACTCTCCATAAGAAGCAGCGCGGACTCCGTGTTTTGCACCTGAAGTATATCGAGCCTTCGCTAGCCAGATGCCTTTTCGAAAAGGCGACCTCGTCACCGTCGGTGTCATTCGGAGTAACGAGAGAGCGTTTTGAGCTTGTCCGTGACGAGAGGATAGACGCGCTGTGAGCTGGTAGAGAAATGGTTATGGTGGAGCTTGGGTTTGTGGGTTCGACGTTCAATCGTGTCTCCCTATGGAGGTAGGACAGAGGTAGGTTGGCCATGGCTGATACATGAATAAACGGACAGCTTCCAGGACTGTGGCAGCGGTTGGTGGAAGCTCTGGTGTTGATGGCGGTGTTGGTGTTGGTGTTGGTGTTGTAGTCGCGCCTTGGAGTGTTTGCGAACAGAAAGTTCCGAGATCAGCAGCGGACAGGGATCTTCGAAGCTCAGGGATGAGCTCTCGAGTCACACGGGAGGTCTTTTCAAACGCATTTGGAGCTTCAACATATGTTCACAGTCATGCGAGGTCGCTCGATTCTCGAGTGTTCAGGGCTAATTCGTCTGGTGAAGCTTGTAAAACAGAGAATAGGAAAGGATATCTTCAAGCCTACGCCGCAAATCTCCACCCAACGCATACGCCGAATACAACGCAAACAGCAGGATAACAATCAGCTCGTTTATCCGGTCCACACCTTCGAACTCATGGCTAGATTGCTCAGTCCTTCTCCAAATCCTTCGGACTAGGATCGCCGATTCCGTCCTCGTTAATAGCGAACATACAGTCGCTCTCAGGCAGACACGGGCTGTCGTAGATCTTGCATATCCTCGTCTCTCCTCTCCCTTTCTTGAGACTTAATCTCGTGGTACTGGCGTGAGCAATGATGTTGCCTCCAATGGGCTTCTTCGGGTCTGGATTGAACATAGCACTCGGCCCACCGTCGACCTGTGCAACAACCTGGTTCGTTATCACCACCGCAATGCCGAACTCATCGGCAAGACGTTGGAGTGTCCGCATGAACTTTGCGAGATGCGTTTGCCGTGATGAGAGTTCGCCTCGGCCTGAGAAGTCTGTACGGTACAGAGAGGTGGCAGAATCGACAATGAGGAGAGAGAATCTTGTTTCCGTCATCATCTGGGCGGCTTGGTTCAGAAGTTGTAGCTGATGATCCGAATTGTAGGCTCGAGCATAGGCGACGTTGTCCAAGACCTCTTCGCCGGAGAGACCGTAGCGGTTTGCTACAGCGAGTAGCCGGACAGGTCTGAAAGTTCCTTCTGTGTCAATGTACAGGCACTTGCCCTCACCACCACCCATGTCGAAAGGTAATTGGCAAGTTACGGCCAGAGTGTGGCAGATCTGACTCTTTCCCGTCCTGAACTCTCCGAAGATCTCCGTGATTGATCCTGTTTCTATCCCTCCTGCTAGCAATGTGTCAAGCTGTTTAGAGCCTGTAGTGATGGAGATGAGTTCGCTTCTCCGCTGATGCATTTCTGTTGCAGTGGTAAAACCCATAGGTACAAGCTTGGACGCTTTGTGTCAAGTTAGCAGAGGTATACAGGAGTGTGCAAGACGAAAACTACCTTCGGCCAGTATTTTCGAGGCCTTCTGTTCTGAGATGCCCTTGATCTGTTCCAGAGCTCTTCGTGGCGTATAAGCGACCGACTCCACAGTGTTGTAACCTCCATCGACTACAAGCTGAATGTCCCGTTTGGTCAAGCCGGCAACGCCCTGGTATTACTGTCAACAACGTTGCAGAACCAGAGACATTACTGATCGTGCATACCTCCAACGCTGAGAGTGGCGTGGGAGCTCCTGGTCCTCCAGCGCCGCCATCTTCATACCCGGACTGCGATTGCTCGTCTTCGGCACTCATGGTGTGTGTAGGAGTGGGGACTCGGTCGAAGAGGTAAACAGTCTCACTGTGATCTGAGATGTGCAGAGGATGTAGTGGCTTCAAGTCCAGGCATCAATCACTTTAGAGAAGCCGGATGAGACGCGTCGTGGCGAAACGCCGATCGTACACGAGTCACGTGACGTTCGTTCGGACGTATCTCGGCACACCCCACCAACATAGAACGGGAGTAACAGTGAAAGCAGTCATGGCACTTCGAAGGAGCTTGTACATTACGAACGATGGCCAGCAACGAAAGCAGCACTGCAGACGGGGATTCGTGGTGCGGCGATGCCGGGGTACCGCGCGGGAACATGCAGTGGGAGAACAGTACGTTCCTGCTGTTTCCTTGTCTTTGCTTCAAATTACTGTTCTTATGATTATCATTACTACGTATAGCTAAGTCTCGTGTGTGAGACTGCCATTGACCCATTGTGATGCTCCGAAACACCGCCAGTTGACCGTACTCCCATTGTGCGTTCCACGCCAATGTATGTCCAGTCCTTCACAATGATCTCCTCATCGTCCAAGCTGACCAAGACTCCCAGCCGTACTCCCGCCTAGAGATAAGTCAAGAATCAACCTTCACCTCAGGTGCGTGACTACTATCTGATCCGTTGATGTTCCCAAGCTCCGCTCCCTGCCCACTCTGGCCTCTTTTCCTTCCCGTGAAGAATCCGTGATGACTCGACGTCGGTTTCGCGTCTGCGGTAGTATTTGCGCTCGTTTCTGAGGAGTCGCCGAATCGCGCAAACAGCCCACGCTTCTTCGGTTTCACTTCGTCATTCAGTCCGACGTCTTCGAACCCCTCTTCGGCTGTGGTCTCTGGCCTCTCGACTCGTGACCGCGCAACCGATGCTCTAGATACAGGGATCCTCCGCATGTCAAGGCTCTGCCGGGGACGAACATCTAGGTCTGGGATGGGAGAGCGCGCTGAGATGTCCTGCAACAGCGTTAGCCACTGTCTTGAGGAGTGGGGTTCGGCGTAACGTACGAATGACCTGCGATACGAATCGAAGGACTCCCGTGAGATATTGAAAGGCTCGTTCTCGCTGAGCACGCTACGGTGGTTGGACGATGTGGTCGAAATGGTGGATTTGCTGTGCCAGAAGCTCTTTCTCTCCGGAGGTGAGGGCTGCAACGACAGCATCAGCGCATTCGTCCCTTAGAGTTCTTGTGTCTTCCAAGTCATGCGCGCATACCGGAAGATAGACACCGCTGTCGTTGATCTCTGTTGGGTGTTAGTGTCGTGCGTTCAACTGCAATGTCGAACTCGAGGCGCTATTGAGCCATTGCGCTATTGTTGGAAGACTGACCACTCAGTTTGTACTCCGTAGGCTCCTTGTTGATGTTCACTGCAGAGGTTGGCTTCGAGCCGACCACATCCGTCTTCTGAAACCCTCGATCCGACGCAGCAGCCCCACCACGCGAGGTCGGACGAGCGTTCTCATCTGCGTCCACGCCGCCGGCGATCTTCCTAAAGGGGTTGCGAATAGGCATGCTGGGTAGTTGGGATGGGTGCGATTCAGTGATGTCGAAGTAAGCTCTGCTCGGTGGCTGGCGAAGTTGCGCTGTAGATAATCCAAGTTGGTTCTCTATGATGATTTCCACGGGAGATCGAAGGTTGAGTCGCGCCCGGAGAAGCTGCAACCCTCCGGCCGCTGCTGCCGAGTGGGCGAGACTGCCGAGTCACTTCTGTTCCCAACTATATGAATGTACCTTGAGGTAACTGAGGTGAAGAAAACGCAGCAAATCCGCGTGAGAATGATATCATCCCAATGCCAGAAGGCTTCAAGCTGCGGTTACCGCAGACCAATGAGTGGCGAAGCAGACACGCTGACTCTAATTGCTCATACTTCTGTCGTACAGCTGTGTTACGTCTATTCTAGGGGTTCCGTGATACATTTCAACTACTTGGAGCGGCTTGCAAATATCACGACCTCATATGTTAGCCTCCTTACCCGGCAACCTCCTGTCTTCGTGATTATGCATTCTGTCTACGTCAATGCGTCCAGAACTCTGGCGCTCCTAGGGTGGACTCAAGCGTGTTGGGTGCCTACAAAACATGCGTCTGATGATGAAAGTAGCAATGCGTGTGGCCATCAGAGTGCTGCATAGAGGTCTCCTTGCTGTAGTACGGTATGCGCATAGTGGTGCTGCGTCTAGACGTCTGTCGTTGAAGCAAGAGTTACGGATGTATTACTTCTCCTTTTGCTACTTCCTGATGCCATACGCCTACCACCCTACCACACGTGGGCGACGGTGGGCGACTTAGAGCCGATTGCATATCCTGAAGGTTGCCGCCGTTACAGTGACAAGATCGTGCTAGAGCAGACGCCTTGTGATTATCCCAAACCATCGGACCTCTTCATACGTATCACGTTGCAGTCCCGTGTAATCGATATCGACGGGCTATTAATCAGTGTCCGGGGGTAATATGGGAACCGAGCGACTCAGCACTCAGGGTTCTGCAGCTCCGGCTCCCCTGTTTTGTGTTTCCTGTCGACAGATGTCGCAGCCGTGTCTTGGTAAGTTATGGTAAGGCTTGTTTTCGGCCTGGCGAGGATGTGTTCTTAGCAGCGTTGGCACGACCTTCATGATTCTCCTTCGTAATGAGTTTCCATAGACAGCGAAAACACCCGAATCCAAGCTCTTCAACCTTCGGTACCGAAGAAACGTGCGAGAGCGCTAGGTAGTTGCGTGCTCTTCCCTGCACACGTGGGCCTTGAGGACTGCAAATTCTCTTAGGGTTTGGACCCAGTCGCTGGAGCATCGGACGCCGTCCAGGGTCTCGAGAAGGCCTCGAGCAATCATCGGCCGAGGAACTGCAAGGGCGCCGTTTCACGCTGCTGGATAGCGCGCGGTGTGGCGCCGTGTGCAGTGATGGTTCCAGTGAACGTGGAGCAGCTAGGCGATTTGGGATTTGAGCCGCTGATGAATCCAACGTCGCACCTCGCACACCGCAGCAGCACCAACACTCGACTTTTTTAGCCATGTCGTGCCTGCGCCCAATGGCGCTCGTCGGCTTCGTCCACATTCCAGACCGCGTCCGTGAACACACGTTCGTCGTGACCGGGGAGGCAGGTGGCGATCTCGTTCGGAGCGGAACCTGGGTGGACGACCTTTGCGGCTGCTGTTCTATGTAGGAAATGGCAATCTCCTCCCCACAAGGCGGCAGGCCACAGGCCATTGGCCAGGCACAACATGCACTGGGATCTGCTGCGTGCCGCAAGAGGGCGCCATGGGTCAAACGAACTCTGCTGTGCTCGTCGTGGGGACGGAGCGAAGCTAGGAAAGACCCTCCCCTTGGCGCCTCGTATTGCGTACCTTTTTCCACCTTGCCTACATGTATTTGTACTCTTCTTGTGGAAGGGTTTGCAAAATCCTACCTTACTTCCGTGCTGTGCTCTTCTCTCCCTTGTTCTTTCACCGACTCCGGCCGGCCGTCACTGCTAGGGTAGCAGCATACGCCAACAATTCCCTTGTGCATCGTTGTACTCGCCTACACGTTCCTCAACCCCAACTTATCCTATTATCGTGATACTTCTGAGCTTCCTCGTGGACCGCGGTGGACGAAGTGATCTCGCTGCGCTGACGGGTCGATCCGTGGCTCGACTTATCTACTGCGATACTCAAATTGTATTCCGGCGGAAACACTGTTCTTGCTCAACAATCGGCTTTCGCTCCTTGGCTTGCTTGTTGTTCAAGCTTCTTGGCAGACTCAATTGCCAGGTACGGAACGCACTCGTGATTACATACATCATCACGCTATCCGACAAACATATCTTCTCCACGTCGACCAGAACACCTTGTGGCATCGGTACAAATTCCTAGAGCCTTCCCTCACATGTCAGTGCCTTAGCTGACCTTCTCATCCACCAGCTCTTTCTTTGCTCAGCATCCTCTGAGCTGTATCTTGTTCTCTCGCTCCTACGTTTCTGCAATCATCAGATCACCTACAGATTAGACCTTGCACGACACCACCATGGGCAAGGAGTTCTTCAACGGGTGGGCGTTATGGGAGAAGATGACCTTTGTAAGTCTGCTTCACGACTGCTGCCGTTTGATTCGAACACTGGGCTAACATGGTTTCCGATTCCAGGTCCTAGGATGCGCCATTGTATGTTGCACTCAGTCCCCGCCCTCTCTGTTCGCGCGCTGACAACTAAGGTCGTCACAATCGCTGCCGGATGTTTGAAACTGTGGTACAGCCATTGGAAGGTTCGGAAATACACTGCAATGGCAGCAGAGAAGAAGGCCCAAGCACAAGCCACACCAATGGTGGAAGCACAAGCAAAGGCCGAGCAGGACGACGTCGAGATACCTTTTGGGATACGAGCTATTGAGAGTGGCATTGAGGCAGATGGAGTCTGGATTTCCAGAAGCAACACGCCTGCTGCCAGTGCTGCCGGAAGCCCAACATCGTCCGTGTTCAACCAATCTGCGACTCGAAGCTCCACCACCGACATCCCCCGTCTCGAGATGCCCCAGCCTACGTACGGATCTGCTGGTAACAGTCGTTCAAGCTCAGGAGCTCTGAGCGCTGCCTTCGATCGAGCAGTTTCCGCCGAGCCCCTCTCAAGTCGACCATCGTCTCCAAACGACGCTCCACCTGTCGCGAGCCGCCGCCACCCACCCTTGTCCTTCTCGAGATATAGCAACTCAGCCATCATGAGATACTCGGCAAATTTGAACATCCTTGAAAGCCATGACAACAATGGAGTAGAACCGTGGCAGTCGCGAAAAGGTATGGAGCAGTGGTGATCAATATCAACATGAGCTTTGGCTGACGGTCGCAACTGCGCAGACCAAACCCGACGAAGCCTCGGTGACCGTAGTTCCAGCACTTCACGTACGTCCAGTGGCGAAGTCAACGAAGTACCCTCTAGCCCAGATTATCTAAGCCCGCAACCGCGCGTATGGGAGAACCGAGGGGACCTGGACTTACTACAAAGCCATCGCATGTCGCACGTCGCAGAAACCGGCCAACTAACACCCAGAGTGCGGCGCCCAGGCCACAGCGGCGAGTGGGCCAGCATAGCCACGATGAAGACACCCTCCGAGAATGCCGACTATTCCATCACTCCACACTCGCCCCTCTCAGCTGTGGATCCTCCTTCACCCAATCCCTTCGCCACGCCAACGTCCGATTTCGTCTCCAGTTCAACACCCGACAGCCACCCAGCCACCACCGCAGACCAGGCGAAGCCCCTATTAGAGACCTACCAGCCCCAGCAGACACTGCTAGAAGACGAGCCCAGCTCCCCAGTAGAGATGGCAGACCAGCGTCGCGAGTCGCAGATCATGCGGAAAGTGAACTCCGGGTTCGAGATTCTCAAGCCAGGCAGTCTGGACTCGGTTCGACTAGATTCGAACCCAAGACTGAGCGGCGTGGATGGAGTCGCGGAGAAGAGGATTTCGAGGAGGCTGCAGAAGAAGAGACGACCGAGCGTGGAGTCGGGGCGATCGAGCGTGGACGCACGCCGGATGTCGACATTTGCGGAGTAAGACGGAAAGCACGGTTCAAACTCGGTTGTGATTGGTCCCATCACGAACCTTTGAAACGTCGCCAAGGCTGAGCAACAGCTGTGGTTATCTCCGTTACGAACTTGAAGACACTGCTCTCCGTGCACCTCTCAACCCAGTACATATCTCCTTCCTTACACTGTCTAAAACGCGATACATGATATGATTTCCCAGCATTAGCGTCGACGTCGGGGTTTCCTCTGGCGTTTCATAAATACACCTATACACATCCTCTGTGCACACATTCCCTGGCGCCCACAGCTGTGCTTAGCCTTGCTCTTCTGACGCGTCCTCGCTCTCTCCTGCAATTTCCGAAAAAAGCGAATCTTGGCGGCGGCGGGATGTCTCTCGTTGATCTCTCGGCACGGTAGTGTGAAGGAGATGGGAATTGACGCGGGTGTATATATTGTACCACTACACTACAAGATACCGTGAGGCTTCTACACAGTGACACAAGGCAATCTTCCCGCCTATCCTGCTGGCGTCAGGGGGGCTTGTGAGTTTGTGTCCGGTCCGCTCATCGTCCATCGGTCCGGCGAGTGTTGGAGAGTAAGGCAGGGGAATCACTGGTACCGCTCGACGCGCTCTTCTCTCGTATCCACTGCCCCACCTTCCGCTCCGATCCTCAGCCCTGGCGTTCAGTCCTGGCCGTCTGGTGCGCAGCCGCGGAGTCGGCACTCAAGCGACGCCCGTCCTCGTCGCTCGGGACGGTGAGGCTGGGAAAGCGGTGGAGTCTTTTTTCTCGGGATCTGTGGAGGGAAGGGAGGGCTGGGCTGAGGACGGGTCCACAGTCTCCGACTCTCGCGTGGCCGTTTCCTTTGCTGGCGCCTGCTTTGTGGGGCCGCTGCGACCGACCCGCTTGTCCCTGCTGTACTCCCCCTTCTGCCTCCTGGATGCTGGATACTGGATACCGCCTTGCCACCGCTGTCACCCAATCTTCGACCCCGAGTCTTGCGAAACCCGCACCCAACCCAACAACCCCCTCTACACTCCCCAAGAATCGCGCACCCCAGCCTACGCAAACACATCCGTGGCATACCGGTCGTTCCGGATCCCATCGAACCACGCCTCCGCCTTCTCCTCGTCGACCACCTTCCCCAGCTCCCTCGCCCTGTCCTCGTAGATCCTGAGACACGTGCCCCTGACCGCCTCGCCGACGTCTCGACTCCCGCACACAAACACCCTCGCGCCGCGATCCCACAGCTCCACGACGTCCGCCCGGTCCGCCCACACGCGGTCCTGGACGTACTTGCAGCCGTGCGAGGCCGGGCCGGTAGGGGCGCGGCTGTACGCGCGGCGCACGTCGACGGCGCCCATCTGCGCCCAGCGCGCGAACTCGTCCGCGTAGAGGTCGTCGACATCTGGGGCGCGGCAGCCGAAGAAGAGCAGCGCGGGGGCGAGCGAACGGCCGGCGCCGATCTGGGCGGCGCGCTCTTGCACGAACCCGCGGAAGGGCGCGAGGCCCGTGCCGGCGGCGACCATGATGACGGGCGTGTGTTCGGCGTCGGCGGGCAGGTGGAAGGCCTGGTTGGACGAGCGGACCGCGACGTGCAGCGTGTCGGCGGCGTCGAGGTGCGCGAGGTAGTTGGACGCGACGCCGACATAGCGGCCGTGCCCGCTGAGCGACAGCTGGTCGAGCACGCTGTAGGTGAGGGTGACGTGGTGCGGGTTCCACAGCGGGGACGAGGAGATTGAGTATTGGCGGACTCGCATGGGCGGTAGGGCGGCGATGAAGCTGCCGAGTGGGAGGGAGACGGAGGGGAAGCGGTCGAGCAGGTCGAGCACGGAGACTCGGCGGGCGCTGATCTCGTCGGTGAAGGCTGGTCCGGAGAGCCGTTTGAGCTCTTCTTTGGCGCTCGAGTCTTTCGTCGCTTCGAGGAGAGCGGCTACGTTGCGTTTGGTGGCGGGCTGAGCCAGCTCTACGTACGCACCGAATAGATCGACCGCGGGGATTGGTGTGTCAGTGGGAAGGGTGGTGCCACTTCGGGCGCCGATGACCAGCACAGCGTCCCAAGGCAGGCCGAAGCGACGCATGACTCGCTGAACGCTCTCCTGTGGGTTGATGGGAAGGATAGCGAGGTAGTCACCGGCGGAGTAGGTCATCTCGGACGGTAGCTGGATCTCGATGTGTTTCTTCAGAGGCGCTCCGGGAGCCGTGAGTACCTTTGCGACCAGTACCTTTGCAGGCTCAACGTCTTGGCGAAGCGTGTGTGATCTCGTGCTCGAGATCGTGACATCAAGACTAGAGTCGAGGGAAGGTCCAGGCTCGGTTTCAGATCCTCCGTACTTAGATCGCATGGCAGGCCAGAACACCTGGTCTTCCCACGTCTCGAACTCGGTGAACATGTCGCCATGGGATGCATCTGCGCCTCCGCGAGCAGCAATCCTTTCTCCTCCACGTTCCTCCAGCATCCGGTCGATGGCGTTCGGTATGCGGTGGAACGTTGTCTTCCAATCAGAATGACCACAGCCGAAAACCGAATAGGCTACTCTACTCATCTCGTCACCCTCGAGGCTCTCAAGCGATCGGTAGAAATGGACAGCATTATCAGGTGGTTGGCCTTCGTAGGAGGCCGTTATGATAACAACCGGTACATCGGTAGGCAAGTTTTGGTTAACGCTATCCAACGAGTCTACAACCTTCGCCCGGAAGCCATGCATAGGTGCGTCACTAGCAAGCCTCTGTGCAAAGGCCTCGCAGGTGCCAGTATTCGAGCCATAGAAGATGGACAGTGCTTGTCCCTGATCACTAGAGCCGTGAAAATACGTCAGCTCGATGGCACCTTGGTCTTTGGAAGTCAAAAGGAGGACCTTACCTTTCCTTCGGTGCTATCACCACCTTGCCGGTCGAGGCAGGCTTTGTCTCCGAAGACGGCCGACCCGCGGATGATACGAGGGACTGCTCCAATTGTGTCGGCGTCATGCTATCCCGCAAGACTGCTCTCATATAGAACTCCTTGGGCTTGATCGTGAGAGTTTGTTTGAACCTCAGCTTGTAAGATGAGTCTTCTGCAGCGAAGTTGAAATTCTGCAGTAGGATTGCGACCACGAGAAGAGCTTCCTGCCATGCAAAGGGCCTTCCAATGCAAGCTCGCATGCCGTTTCCAAAAGGCTGTACGAGTCAGCTCCAGGTTCAGCACGGATGTTAAGGAGAGATGAGTGAGAAATCACCTTCCACGCGTTCGGAGGCAGCTTGCTGAAATTTTCATCCAACATGCGCTCCGGTTTCCATTCGCCAGCATCGTCTCCGTATACGGCAGGATCTTGATGAATCTTTGGAAGCAGCGCAACTACCGGTTCGCCCTTCGGTATGCGATATTTGCCACCAATCACTTCGTCTTTGAGCGCCTGCAGGGAGATGGCCGGAGCTGTAGGCATCAGACGAAGCGTTTCGCGGAGTATAGCAGTGATGTACGGTATCTTCGACATATGCTCGACCTTGACAGGCCCTCTCCCGATGACTCCGTCGACCTCCTGCTGAGCCTTTTGGTAGGCTTCTGGAGATTTGAGGAGGTAGTAGAACACGAAGGAGAGGAGTCCTGATGTCGTTTCATGACCGGCAATCAAAAACGTGATCATATTGTCGGTAATTGATCTGTCACTCAAACTTTCACCAGTCTTTGGATCCTTCCCTTTGATCATGGCATTGAGAAGATCCTTTCGATCGTTCGGATGCTCTTTCCTATAACGTACCACCTCATCGCTCGTCTTCCTCATTAGCTCAATATTAGCGTCGTAGTCTAGCTGTTGCTGTCTGTAGAAAGGAGCCATGATTGCTGGCCGTCTCGTGCGATTGCCGGATTCTGTAAGGAACTCTCCCATAGCGTTAATGAATGGATGCATCTCATTCTGGTAGTACGAGTTGAAGCGGTAGTCCATCGCGCAGAGGGCGAGGGTGTCAAGCGTCAGTCGGGTGAAGTCGTCCGTCACGGGAATTACATAAGACGGACCATGCCTCGCCCACTTCATGACTAGCTAGGGCAGTGTTAGCAGGGCGTGTCGACAAGTGTTTGGCAAAGAAATGGTACCTGTGATGCGATGTCGTGCATCTCGCCAAACATGCCCCTGATCGACAGAGGACCGAAGGCTGGAACAAGGACGCGATGAGCGATTTCCCAGTTGTGCTCGCCCGGGTACGCAGTGAACAGGCCATCGTGCACGCCGTTTCTGACCTGCTCCAAGGCCAAGGCGACAATCTTGCTGAATCGGCTCTCGTCACAGACTTCGTTCATCAAGGCTACAGAGCTGATAACGATTCGGCTCTTTCCCACGGTAGTGAGTCTGTAGATGGGTCCTGGACGTTGCTCTCAGCCTCCGTGCGTCTCTTCACGTTTTGCGGTGGCTTACAATAGGTATCAGCCAAGTGCATGAGAGAGCCAAGAGGAAATTCAGGATCGATATCAGAGACGTTGCCAAGAATGGGCCAGCCTGCAGGCTGCGGAATAGGAACGGTTTCTTGGTCGGAGGACGCCATTCTGAGATTCAGACCAAAACAACACTGGACAGTAGAACTTCAAAGATACAGAAGACACACAGCAGCAGCAGTTGAATTTGTATGAATTCTCAACAATCTGGACTCCTGACGCTGCAGCGTAGTAACGGCCGTTACCGGTGCTTCGGTGAGCAGAACGCCGTCTGCTGCACCCAGCGCTCGGACTCTGAACAGTGGATCTGCTCTGGGGTATTTCTGATTTATGGACCGAGGTGGTCTGGGGAGTCCGTCTTTATAACTGAGCAGAGCAGAGAAGAGCAGAGAAGACGACATGTTCCAATCGTCAAGCGATGTCGTCCGAATGCGAGAACGAGCTGCTGACTACTGGCGTCAGCCTTGCATCTACGGGACGTTGGGAAGAGCGCATGGAGATGGAAGAACCTTCCGCCGGGCGGGCCAGGCACAATGGAAGACGGGAGTCCGGGGCGAACATGACCGGCGCTGTCGTGGCTGCAATCGCCCTACCATCGCTGTGGAAGTACTGTTCGGTGCAACTAGGCTCTGATCCACATGAGTCGGGAATGCCACGGCGAGATTCACACGAACGATGCTACAAGACAGCAAACGATATCCGCAACAATCTCTATGCTGATCTTTACCCGGAGGAGGTCGTGATTCATCAACCGTCCATCTTCCACATCTCCAGGTCACTCGTCAAGTCCACACTTACCAGAACGTCGTCCTTCCGTTTATCCGCGCGCCACAGGCGTCAAGTTAACCAAAAGCGGATGCTTCTCCCACAGGACATACACGTCCTGCTCGGCCCAGTTCTCGCACTCCTCGCAAAGGGAGAGGTCGAAGTTACATAGGACCTTTGACAGTATGAGACGCATTTCGTGATATGCCAAGCTAAAACACAGTGTCAGATCAGCATGTACTCCACCATACAAATGGGGAGGATCAGTGCAGGACTTACTTCTTCCCCAAGCAATTGCGCGGGCCGAATGAGAATGGCTGGAGCGCAGCCTTGTTGTCCGACACGAATCGTGGATCCGACAACCACCGCTCGGGAATGAACGAGTTCGGTTCGCGGAAGTTGGCTTCGCTGCGGTAGGTCGAGTAGTGGTGCACCGAGACCGTCGTGCCGCCAGCGACCCAATCGCCACAGATAGTCGTGCCTTCGGCGGGCGTCTTGCGCGGCAAGCCGATTGGGACCGGGGGGTACAGACGCAGGGCCTCTTCGAGACAGGCGTGGAGGTACTTTAGCTGTGCTAGGGCCTCGATGGTGATTTCGTCGTCGGTGGCAAAGGCGCCACGCAGCTCGTCCACGAGCTTCTTCATGCACTGCGGGTTCTTGAGCAGGTAGTACGTCAGCCCGCTCAGTAGCGTCGCGGTGGTCTCGGTGCCGGCGATCATGAACAGCGACGCGTTCGAGTGCATCTCCTTGACGCTCAGTCCCTTGCCCTCTTTCTCCTGATCGTTCATGACGAGGGTCCAGATGTCGGGCCGGTCGGTCGACGTGGCAAGACGGCGGTCTACGCGGTCTGTCGAGTATTGGAAGTGCTGGATCCGCTTCTCCTCCAGGGACTTGGGGAGCATCAACTTCCAGAACATATCGAGCAGCGGGAAATAGCGGAGGATCCGCATCATTGAACTCGCTTTGACGCCGGCGAATATCATAGAAACCCACGCATTGTACTCGGAGCCCTCGAGCAGGTTCAATGGCTCGCCGAAGGTCAAGTCGCCCATGATGTCGAACGTGGTGAAGTTGTAGTATTTGACCACGTCCACTTTCGCTTGCGGATCCTTTCCCAAGATCTGATTCAACTTGACGGCCAGAAGATTGACGTAGTTCTTGAACAGCGGCTCCTGCTCCTTCAACGCCTTGTCGGAGAAGGCATGGGCAAAGATGCGTCGGCTACGCGAATGGGCTGCTTCGTCGGCAAGAAGGATCGAGTCGACATCGTTCACGGCCTTGCCGTAGAACATGCGGTCCTTGTTGTTGGCGGTCTTGCCAGCGATCCGGTGGCCATAGATGTCCTTCCATCCCCTAGCATCGATGTAGCTGAGCTCATCGGGGCTGATGCGGACCACCGGACCGTACTGGTTGTGCAGGGCTTGCGTCCAGCTCACGCTCTTTCCTTGAGCTAAGGCTCTTAGTAAGGGCAGTCTTGTTGCCGCGAGAGCCTTTGGGTCGGGATACTTGCTGAGCGGATGGAAGTAAACATTGTATATGGCGCGGCCGACGTGGTAAAGAAGGAACTAAAGTTTTATAGACGGGTCAGTGACGTGTTTAATGTGTTCTGGCCCCCGACGAGTTGATCGGTATAACCTACAAGTAGGAGGGTGCTGCCCGAAAGAGTCAGCATGTTGTCTGCGTCAAGGTGCAAGAGCCCACTGGCTCGGTCACTCGTCTTCAATCCCATTTTGGGTTCGAAAGCAAACAATGGTCTGTCCACGCCCCGAGGAATTTTGACAACACAATCCACCCACGGCGACGACAGCAGTATAAAACATGACGTTGGGTTGCCTCGGAAGGATCAGCCCTTTGGCCCCCAAGTTGTGCAAGCGGTTACGCGTTGTGAAGTGCGAGACTCCAGGGTAGGCCAACGCTGATCCGCGACGCTCGGAGATAATCGTGGTGTCTTCCTGCGGCAGCGGCGTGAAAGCGGATGGACGAATGAGAACCCTGGCATGAGCGAGTTGTGGCAGATGGCGGGGGTGCCGAAGGAGCCGGTTGCGTGGTCGTGCAGTTGTCGTGCAGTTGTCGTGCAAGTGTGTCGGTCGACGGACGAAGAAAGGACCGAGGACGACCCGTGCGAATGGAATCGTGTCAGAGCGAAGTACAACTTGGGAATTCACCAAGTCAGCTTGTGGACGCGGAGACGAGCAGTTGCATGTCAGCAGTGGCTCAGGTCATGGGTTGTGGAGGGCGTGGACGAGTAACTTGAAATGGACTTCTGGCAAGCGACATTAGCAGGAATCCTTCGTCAGGGATACTGCGGGCCTTAAGGCGTCTTGTGAACCATCGGTCATCGGTGTATCCGACTCTGATACAGTGCGACAGGTGTATGGAAAACTGGGCATGGCGTTCGAGGTAGGCGTTGTCACTGCGGATCACAACAGCTGGACAATACGACTGCAAGATGGACGGAGTGCATTTTTGCCGACCCTACTATGTGCTGCTATTGGAGACAGAGACCATGGCCACAGAACAGAGACTGACGGGAAACTTGAATCAGAATATGGCACCAGCAAATCTCTACGACAACCGAGTGCCTGTGGGTCGCTGTGATGAAGCTCTTCGGAGCACTCCAGACTTTTGGGAGATTCAGGTTCGCCAGTGCCATATTCCACGAGTTTGGTGAAAAAGCTCTGGCCGACAGACGCGAAAGGTAGAGCAAACGTGTCTGAGGAATTTACAATAGAAAATGAAAAAGCCAGAAACGTGCAGCTACGTACCGCTGTGTGCACAGACAAGCACCCCTTCGAAGACAGAATATAGTAGTCGCCTTGGTATCGTCAATTGGCTGGGCCAGAAGCAAAAGTCGACACACGTACTTCGAGGTCCGCCATCCTCCAATCAGATCTTAAACCTCCTCAATCTCGCCTTCCTCGCTACCGGACTGAATCGCGGGCTCGTCTTCTTGTGCTGCAGCGAGTAGTGCTGGGGTCTTAGATCTACGACCACGAGGGGAGAATGTACGCTCACGCGATGGTCTATCTCTCCGTGGTCTCTGTGCAAGTTGATTGTGGTCAGTGACTGGACTTCTTTCGAAGAAGGCGACGAAATGATTTGACCTACCTTGTTGTCCCTCCTGCTTCCCGCGCTGAGTTCACTGTCTCTCCTCCTCCGCAGGCTTCCCGCGCCATTTGTGTTTGTCTTCGGCA
>NAJN01000436.1:0-22955 GCA_005059845.1 Cryomyces minteri
CGGTTCCAACGTGACGCCGCTCTGGCACATTGGTACTGATGTTCGATTGTGCACAGGTCGACTACGTCGAGAAAGACTCTGAAGTCCACACCATGAAAGACTCCACTGGAGAGACCGAGAAGAATGCACCATGGGGTCTTGCCCGCATCTCTCACCGCGACAGCCTCAGCTTCGGAACCTTCAACAAGTACCTCTATTCTGCGGATGGTGGCGAGGGAGTTGATGTCTACATCATCGACACTGGCACCAACATTGACCACGTCGACTTTGAGGGCCGCGCGACGTGGGGCAAGACCATTCCGGCCAACGACGAGGACAGAGACGGTAACGGACATGGCACTCATTGTTCTGGCACCGTTGCTGGCAAGAAGTACGGTGTTGCCAAGAAAGCCAACATAAAGGCAATCAAAGTCTTGAGGTCCAACGGCTCCGGCAGCATGTCAGATGTCGTCAAGGGCGTCGAATACGCCGCTGAGTCCCACGAGAAGCAGGTCCAGGCCGCAAAGAAGGGTAAGGGTAAGAAGGGCTTCAAGGGCAGTGCCGCCAACATGAGTTTGGGTGGTGGCAAGTCGGTCACTCTCGACTTGGCCGTCAACGCCGCTGTCGATGCTGGCATCCACTTCGCCGTTGCTGCCGGAAACGATAATGCGGACTCTTGCAAATACTCACCTGCTGCTGCGGCAAAGGCCGTCACCGTCGGTGCTTCTACTCTCGCCGACGAGCGTGCATACTTCTCCAACTACGGCAAGTGCAACGACATCTTCGCCCCAGGTCTCAACATCCTGTCTACCTGGATCGGAAGCAAGTACGCCGTCAACACCATCTCTGGAACCTCCATGGCTTCGCCTCACATTGCAGGCCTACTCGCCTATATGCTTTCTCTTCAGCCTGCTAAGAGTTCCGCTTACGCCGTCGCTGATATAACCCCAAAGAAGCTGAAGGAGAACCTCATCTCCATTGCCACTGAGGGCGTCTTGACTGATGTTCCGAGCGATACCAAGAACGTAAGTGGTGTGCCGTGTCGACTTCACCTCGAACAGTACTGACACAAACGTAGATCCTTGCCTGGAACGGTGGCGGGTCTTCCAACTACACTCAAATCGTTGAGAAGGGCGGCTACCTCGCCCGCAAGACTAGCGATGATGACACTATGACCATCACGATCCCGAAGATCGATGTATCGATCCCAAGCGTCGAGCAGATGGAGGCCGGGTTCAAGTCTGCTGGGCGCAAGGTGTACGCCGACTCTCAGAAGCTCGGAGAGAAGGTCGAGGAGATCTCGCACAAGGTTGAGGACTTTGTTGCTGATGAGCTCAAGGGCTTCTTCGAGGAGCTCTCTGAGAAGACCGAGTAAGCTGACATAGTGCTTCCGAGTACGACGTGGCATCGTTTGGGGAGGTTGGCGTTTCTTTTGTCGTACTTGAGCAGGGTCTGTAGCATTGTTCCGATTCTCAGACTGCTCCATACAGAGGTCTCATGGTCGGTGCATATGGGTTTACTTGTCGAAGGCGGTTCTTGCATAGAATGAACTGTCTGTTGTTGGGCACTGCTATTTAGTCATAACCTAACGGGCATGTCGGCTGGGCGGCAATGGAATTATACCAAGTACCCAGACGATCCATTGTGAATGACTTCGCTCATGAGAGGACAATGTGGCCCGTGCACCCAACGACTGGCGACTCTTCCACTACACGTGCAAGGTGCGCTACCTTCTCGCACCAGGCATGGTACTTGTTGATGCCCTCCTCATCTACAAAGAGAGATTGAACCTGGTATCACACCGCTAGCAGTAGGGGACATGCCAAGCATAGATTCTGTCCGGCAAAAGAGACGACACTGCGGATTGTCGCCTGTGGAAAATTGCAATCACTGTCGACTTCGAGGCTTCCCGTCATAAAGGCTCGGTACTTCTTGCAGGCGCGATTTCTAAAAACGTTGATATCCTGCACGTCGGGCATCTGTTTGACTGCGGAGTGGAGCGCATATTGCAGCAATGCATTTTGGCTTCCAATGCGGAAGGTGCACTTTCCTTAGGCTCGAGTACCCCTTTCCTACCTTAGCAGATTCCAGTGATCTGCCACACTCTCATCTTCAATTCACTCTGGAGCTCCTTCCACATCAAAGACCACAGTGTGAGGTACTTTCTCTTTGAACCACGCGTTCCACGTGCGATACCCTAGAGCCCACTATGCCTTCTTCTTTCCGCACTTGTTGTCATCTATGTTATGAGGCCCTCCTCGCTTTCCCTCTCCATCCCTACGCCCACCTCATTGCCATCTCTATGACTTGCATCTTTTGCCTTGCTCCAGCAACTACTTCCAAAGTGATTTCAGTCTTGAGAGTTCGGCACACAGTCAATGCCACTCCCCGGCACTGCATTTCGCAATGCTTTCCCGTGCGAACAGCGACACTCGTCTTCGTCGCGCCAAATCCACTTCGTCAGTACACCAACCTCCATCCGTCGCTGAGACTCTCGATCCAGCTATTGCACGTCAGCACGCTGAGGTGGCAGCAGCCGAAGCTTACCGGAGAGCTCATGGCGGCGAAGTTAACGAACACATGAAGGAGAGGAAGCCTGGACTTTCTCGACGTAAGAGCAATGCAACAAGAAAATCTGAAGGAAGTCACTTCCAGAGCAGTCGTACTGGGGTACGGATTTCCGCCGACGCGGGGATACCTGTCCGAACCCGATCCTTGAGGACAAAGGAAGATGTCAGGGGCGGAGCTGCATCCACGGCAAAAGCACGGGAAGAACAGATTGTTAGCAAAGCGCGAAGCTTCATTGACACAAGTCTGCAAATGGAGACTGTTCATACTGCCGAAGACGAAATTGCATCGGCCCCGTCATCTTACCATCGAGTTCGCAAAACCCGTTCGATGTACGGTACAGAAAGCCCGAATCCGGCAAGCAAGGATCGAGGCAGCGGCAGGCGTTCCACTGGGTATCATGATGTACCTCGATCACGAACCGAAGACGATTACGGGGGAAGTTTGTCGAGTATCTCCGATTTCAACAGCACGGCGGATGACACTATTCGTTCCTTGATGCCCTCAATTAGAGAGACACAAACCGACGACGCCATTGTAGCTATGGCTCGGGACAAGTACTTGCAGGACGTGCAGCAGCAGAGACTTCGTGAACGACCTTCCTTCGTTCTTGGACCTTTCAGAAAACGTCAGGACAAGTCGTCGCGAAGATCAGCGACCGGGGACAGGGTGGGCTACGACAGCTCTCTACCGCCGTTCAATGACCTGGATGCTCCACTGACTGCACCTGTGGTACTACCGAGACCGCAAGCAAAGCCGAGAGTACTTTCTGGTTCCCTCAAGGACAAGCTTAGACGAGTGTTCCGTAGATCGTCTAAACCCCATGCTGGACTCCCAGCACAACAAGTGGAGGCAAGTCATGCTCACTTCAACGTTGGACTACCCGCAACCGGAGTTCAGGTCAGCTTCGAGAACCTGCCGTTGCCCGACAAGGATACATTGGAGAGAGCTAGATCTCGATCACCGTCACTCTCCCTACAGCAAATCAAGTCTCGTGCTAGCAGCACAAACACGGTACGCAGTCTGGGGGAAGTGAGCAATGGCAGGTCTCGTGTCACTAGCTGGGCCACTTCGACAGCCCCGAACACTTTGACGACGCGCGACGGCGGCAGCAAACGGCTGTCCATTATTGACGAACATGGAACCTCTCACGCACCGTCCATATCTACGAATCGTCGCAGTGGATCTGCCATTGGCCGCCACATTCGCATCCCGAGCCGCAAGCAAAGCAAGCAAGCCTTGGGTACAGGGCCAGCGGATAGCCAACGGCTCTATTCGGCGTTGATGAAAAGAATTGACGGAAGTGAGTCCACTGACAGCGCCAGCATTGGAGGTCGAGAAACTGCTACGGACAAAGGCTCGGCACTCGATACCTTGCCATCACAGACTAGAGCTAGCTCTATCATGTCAGGCGCGAGTAAACTCACCAAAAGCACCATTCGCACAGTCACCCCTAAATCACATACATTGTTCAGCAACTCGAAGACGTCTCGGGTGCTAGCTCCTATTCCGAAGTACGGTCTACCCTACGACTCTACTGCGAATGAATCTACAACAGACCTTTCGCCTCGAGAGCCATCTGGGATATCTCCTGAAGTGTTGAAGCGAACACGATCTTATCAAGTTACGGCTCCCGCACCGCCTCTTACCAATCATGGACAGCGTCCGACGGTAGGAAGTACCCCAAGCTCAGATCAGATCGCCAAGCGCGCCGAGAGGGCCAACGAGCGGTGGAAGAGCCCTCTTGAAGGTCGCTCACCCTTTTTCCCTCGTTCCACCAGGCACAGCATGTCTAGAGACAACTCTTATGAACTGAGACCGCTGAGTTACTCCACCGGGCCTCAAGCGTCTCATATTGGAGCAGGCAACGACAGTATCATTACACCAGCACCAAGAAGCAGTAGAAGTGGCAACCTTGAACGACCCTTTCCGTTCGACCGAAGCGCAGCAGTATCACCAAGTGTGTATTCATGCCCAACAGACTGTCAGTCACCGCGACCTGACAGTCCTGGGTCCGACAATGGTACAGCAGTGATTATCACTAGTCACGAAGTTATGAGGTATAGCCTGGACTCCCCATCCAAGTCGAGACCACCAGCAGTACACTCAGCCCGTTCAAGCCGAGATTGGAGAGCTTGGTTGTCGAAAGAAGTCGCAGATCTCGAGGTATCGCCTCCTGCAGAGCATCTTACAATCAACGAGCAGTTCATCGCGAGAGACGTGACTCCCTTGTCGGAAGAGCTGCCGGACAAGAAGCCTTCCCCCGTCCAGTCTGGTCACCAACGCGAAGAGGCCCAGATCGTGGATGGCGAGGATACCTCCATCGCAGACGGTCGGCGTTCGCCGCCTGGTAAACCCGTACTCGTCGTCAAATCTACAAGACCGAAGCTCGATGACAAAACATCCAGTCAGATGAACGAGCGGTTCCCAATGCTGATCACAGGCAGAAAGATCAGCGGCCAGGGGTTGAAGAAGAGGATCAGCAGTCAAGGCTTGAAAACCTGGCGCAAGATCTCTCCACGTAATGCTGAACCTACCAAATCCGTCCCGGCCACGGCGCCCAAAAAGGAGAATATCGCTTCAGGCCCCAAGGA
This sequence comes from Cryomyces minteri, assembly GCA_005059845.1. Classification (NCBI taxonomy): domain Eukaryota; kingdom Fungi; phylum Ascomycota; class Dothideomycetes; genus Cryomyces; species Cryomyces minteri. The sequence goes on from NAJN01000436.1 coordinate 5,142, forward strand.
GGAAGTCGATAGTAGCATGCTCGCCCGTCGCCGCCCGCTCAGCAGGCCACAGTCAATGCAGCAGATGTCCCCTTTCGCGCGCAGCAGAGAAGACCTCGCGAACCGCAAAGCCGCCATATCAGAGTCCGGAACTACCAAAGAGTTCAGTGTATTATCACCGCCCACGCTCAAGCCTTCATCTCGAGCATACACCACAAACGAAACCGCACACAGGCCCAAATCCGCATTCGATCTGCGCGCCAGCTACACCTCCACCAACGCCTCCAACGCCATCAACATCAACATCAGACGCAAGCCCATCACGTCGACCGTGTTCGAAGACCAAACCCTCGCGAAGATCGCCGAGGGTCCATATGCCTCGTCTCCAGCCCCGGACCGCATGGCCAACAGAGAGAACAGTCCGGCGCCTCACACTCCCACATCGCGTGTTGCGGTTGTCGACTTCGAGACGGTTCACGAACTGGAAGCGAGACCGAGCGACCGCGCGATGAAGCCGAGACCGTCGCTGCTGTATGGGAAGGACTCGCCGGGTCAGCGCATGGCGGATGACTTTTTGAATGCGAGACGTGCGGGAGCGAGTGCGACGCCCGACACGCTGGGCTCTCCGGTTTTCATATGACTTTGCTCGTTCGGCAGCGTCTCTGTGTAGCGTGGGCCGGCCCTACATCACGTGTCCCGAAGCAGTCATCTTCGGCTCAATCAGTGTTGCCGAAGTCTACAGGTTTTCTGCTCGCAGCTCGACAGGTTGCACGCCGCTGGGAGAGAAGCAATCCGCTGGATGGCTCGACGACATCTTCTTCTGCCCATCCGTTCCTTATCGTGGGGATGTTTCAAATCGGGGGTTTGGCGTTATTCCTACCGCTTGTCCCACCTACCACAAGCGTACCTCAAGACTTATCTCGTGTATACTTTATCGGCTGCAGTACCTCGTGATTCCAAGAGATAGCAGATTCGCCAGTTTCGGCTGCCCTAACCCCCGTGCACATTCCTGAACTGCAATCTGCAAGATCGTGTCCTTGACGAAGAAGCGATCGGGTGCCTTGCGACGCAAGCAGACACTATAAGCTGCACGTCTAATCTGTCGCCAGAGTCCTGTAGAAGAGGGTAACAGGTCCCACAAGCTGCTCGCACGCACGAATCTGTTCCACGGCTTGAGGTGTCTTGGAGTGAAGTGACATGTGAAGCTAGACAGGCGTCTGACGTCATGCCCGTTCTGGAGTAGAGCGTCCGCGACGACGTCGATTGAACCTCGGAAGCAAGGGAGGCCAAAGCCAAAGCCACATCATGTCACAAGAGCATCAGGTCTGATGGAATCCGATGCGCTGTGAGCCATGTGATGGATGCGCTGTGAGCCATGTGATGGATGCTTTATGTACTGCCCGCACTCCTGCTGCTCTGTCGAGCTGCTGCCCCGAGTCCTGGCCTCTCTGTTCCCACACAACAGCGCAGTCAATCCCGTCCTATACTCGACCGCGGCCTCTGGCTACCTCACTTAGCCCTCAAGCTCCAGAGCACGTCTGCATCCACAGCGTGTCCTAGCAATTGACCCGCAATGGCTACCGCGATAGCCCCCTCCACCACCACCACCACCACCACCACCGCCGCCGTCGCCGCCCACCACGTCCTCCACATCCCCGAGCTCCTCGAAGCCATCCTGCTGCACCTCCCTCCACAAACCCTCCTCCTCGCCCAGCGTGTCTGCCGCACCTTCCGCGCCGTCATCCGCGCCTCCATCCACATCCAGCGCGCCCTCTTCTTCGCGCCGCAATGGCACCTGCCCGCGCGTCGGGCCCACACCTGGCGCACCGCCGACCGCCCGGGCGCAAAGCCGGCGAACAACCGGCTCCTGCTCCGCGCGCTGCCGGGCTGCTACCCGACCGTCAGCAGCGTCGTCGTCGGCGGCTCGGGCTCGCCCGGCTCGGACAGCGGCATCGACTGCGGCGACGCCTACGAGGCGTGGTCGTGGAGCGTGAACGTGTCCTTCCCCTCCACCGCGGGGGCCGCCGCCGCGCAGCTGCCGCATCCCTCCGTCGCCTACCCCGACGCGACCTGGCGGCGGATGCTGATGTCGCAGCCGCCGTGCACGGCGCTGCACCTGGTGCGGCGGTGGGCGCGGGCGCGCGACCCGGCGATTGTGGACGCCGAGGGCATCACGATGGGCCGGGTGGCGGAGATGGCGGGCGAGGGCGCGTGGAGCCGCGGGTTTGTGTCGAGCGATGGCGACTGGCACTTCGAGGGGAGTATCGGGTACAGTTGTTTGGAGGAGGAGGAGGACGAGGAAGGGGACTGGGGTTCGTGACGAGGTGGAGACTAGTTGGGAATCCGGGGCAGACGAGGGGGAGGACGGGCTGAGGTGCAGGCGATGTCGTGCCAGAGGGCGGTCTCGGCAGCTGTTTTGAACGGCTTCGTACCCAGACATCGGACCACTCCATCCAACGAGGAACACTGCACCGTACGCCGCGACGTCCCTGCATCGACGGATACAACCATCGGCCCGCGTCATCGCCCGCAAAGAGCACCGCGACCGTTCCTGGCGCCACCCTCGCCGTAACCCGAAGACCGTCTCTACCGGGCGTCCCGCACTCCGTCCGCACGTTCCCGCAACACCCACCTACCCAGCGAGTCCTCAGAACGATCGAATAACGGACTCCTGCCACCAGCGAGTCAGTATCGTACAGGAATCGCGACGATCCGAGTGGGCTCGAGCTGTCGATCGGAGTGAGGGGGTCGGCTGGGCGAGCTGCTCGGTGGAGCGACAAGCGTGGGAGATGGTGGAAGCTGTTGCATTGCCTCGAGACTCCCTTTCGGTTCTCGTGCAGTGATGGCTGGGAAGCACTGAGGCCCGTCAGGCCATTGAGGAAGTATGCGCAGGCAACGAGGCGGATTGAAGGGGGGCAGGGGGTGGTGTAGTGCCCAGGCAGGTAAGAACGAAGGTCTTGCCTTTTCGATGAACACATGTTGCCCTGGAGAGCCGTTGGATTTCCTCTCCAGCATGCGTTGTGGCTTGGTGCGCGGGTGGACGTGATCGAGGTGCTTCTGTGGTGCCTACAATAGGTTGGGGCGCTGATGGTGGTGGTCCCTGTGGCACTCACCCTCTGCATGTCCATACGTGGCCCCGTCGAGCGGTGTCAATGACGTGAGAAAGTTGGGTTTACCGCCACGTGTAGTCCTGTACATAGACCATGGGTAGTCGGCATAGTACGTTTGCCATTTCCACGCAGGGCTCTTTCGATGCTACGACGGCCCTCGGCGAAGAAAGGGTCAAGAGCAGAGAAACCACGCGCCGCCTGTGATCGCAAACGCCGTCCGATGCAGATGCGAACCTCCAGTGCCCCCGTGCAAGCCAGTACGTGCTCTTCCTCCTCGAATCCTCCAACGCAGTCCGCCGGCATCTCGACTCCGCGCCCGACGTACCCATGCATCCATCTCGGGCTCCTGTAATCCGCCGTCACTTCTCCTCCTCCGGCACGTCCGCCTTGCTGACGGCCGGCTCCGCATACGCGCTCTTGCCGCCGTACAGCTGGTGGCTCGGCTCGTCCGCGCCGGCCTCGATCTCCTGGCTGACGGCGACGGGCTTGTTGCCGCGGAAGCGCTTGCGCATGTCGACCATGCCGCGCTTGCACTCGCCGTAGCCGTGCTTGAGCTGGCGGCAGCGCTCCGGCAGCGTGTCGACGAGCGGCGGCCGCAGGCAGTCGGACGGCTTGTTGCGCTCGATGAGGATGCAGTCGCTGTTTTGGAGGCAGGCGGCGAGGGCGGCGCCTGTCGAGTGGGTTAAGCGGTCGCCGTGTTCGTGGTGGGACGGACGGGTAGAGGGTAGGTGGAAAGGGAGGGGGGAGGAATGGCGGCTTACGGATGTCTTTGCAGGAGGATGGCATGGCGACAGCGTTGGTAGATGGGGATCGTTGCTGCTGTTCCTGCTGGTCCACGCCAAGAGTACCTTGTCCAGAGATGCGTCCAGGGCTTCGATGCACGCGGGTGGCGTTCTGGCCGCTTTCACATGGCAGCGGCAGTGGCAGTGACGTTCTCGAACCCCCACAGCACTCTGCATTCAACAAAGTCGACGTTGACATGTGTGATGTTCCCTCCCCCGACATGTACATGGTATATATATGAGAGAGGTGACAACATCTCTTCTGATCCCACAAAAGATGCCTCGAGTGCCATTCATCGGTCGCCTCTTCCTGCGAGAATACATTGCCCTGCTGGGCTCCTTTGTCCTCATCGGCCTCGAGATCTTCGTCCGAGTCGTCACTCTCGCCCTGCCTGGCCCAATAATCCGCTTCTTCTACAAGTCCTCGCGGAGACTGTTCAACTACCTCTCGTCGCCGCAGGGCCGCAAGTCTCGGAACAAGAAGAGAGTCGTTGTCAATTCCATTGCGCAAGCCTCTGATTTCGTCGAGCTCTGCGAGCTGTACGGCTACTCGGCCGAGGAACACATTGTGCAGACCCAAGATGGCTATCTTCTCGGTCTGCACAGACTCGCGTGGAAGAAAGGGGAGGAGGACAAGAGAGTCAATGGCGGACAGGGCAGCGTCCAAAAGAAGGTCGTCTACCTGCATCACGGCCTGATGATGAACAGCGAGGTGTGGGTGTGTTTGACAGAGCGGGAGCGGTGTCTGCCATTCATGCTAGTAGACAGGGGATACGACGTCTGGCTAGGCAACAACCGGGGAAATAAATACTCTAAGAAGTCCGTCAATCACTCGCCGACAGAGATCCCCTTCTGGAACTTCTCCATGGACCAATTCGCCTTTCACGACATCCCCGACAGCATCGAATATGTCCTGTCGACGACGCAGCAGCCGTCGCTCTCGTACATTGGCTTCTCCCAGGGCACCGCGCAAGCCTTCGCTACCCTGTCCATCCACCCGACGCTCAACGATAAGGTCGACGTCTTCATCGCCCTCGCGCCTGCCATGTCTCCCCCAGGTCTCAACCGCGGAATCGTCGACTCCTTCGTCAAAGCCTCTCCCGAAGTCCTCTTCCTCGCCTTCGGTCGACGCGCGATTCTGGGTTCTGCCACCATGTGGGAGGCTCTTCTGTACCCGCCCATCTTCGTGCGATTGATCGACTACAGCTTGTCCTTCCTCTTCGGCTGGCACTCCAGAAACATGACACCCCACCAGAAGCTCGCCGCCTACCCGCACCTGTACTCCTTCACCAGCACCAAGAGCGTGGTGCACTGGTTCCAGATCATCCGCAACGGTAACTTCCAAATGTACGACGACGAAGTGCAAGCGCCCCTCTCCATCATCAACGGGGGCAAGTACTACAAGGTCGCCAAGTTTCCGACGCGCAACATCAAGACGCCCATCGTGCTCGTCTACGGCGGCAGCGACAGCCTCGTCGACATCACCATCATGCTGAAAGAGCTGCCCAAGCACACCGTCGCAAAGGAGATCCCACACTACGAACATCTCGACTTCCTGTGGGCGTCTGACGTCGACACCCAGGTCTTCCCGCACGTCTTCGACGCACTAGACTCCTACGCCTCCCCGGACAACCGCAAAGACCAGCCTGCGCTGTACCGCACCTCCCGCCCGAACAACCCGGCACTGGTCCAGCCGCCCAGCTATTCGGATGACGAGCGCGGTCCGCGGGGTCCACATCGCGCGGCGTCGTACAACATCTCCGACTTCGGCATCGACGGCGGCAGCCCAGAAACGCAACAAGCAAACGGCTCCGCAGACGCAGCAGGCCCTGGCCCGGAAGCCGCCGCCGCCCTGCGTGCTCTCCGCAACGGCGGCGCATCCAGCTCGCTCTTCTCCGTGCGCGAGAGTCCAGATGGCGGTGCGGGCCACAGCCCCAGCCCCAGCACGAGTCAAGGGTCGAAGCGGCACAGCCGAATCGCCAGCGCCAGCTCGTCGACCCGCCTCACCAGTCCACCCTCCAGCAAGCAACCCGCCACGCCTCCCCGTCACCAAGCGAGCCGTCTGCCGCAGTCGTCGGCCGGCAACAGCAAGAGCAAGAGTTCCCGACCGCGCCTCGCCTCCCCAAACTTCAACGCTCCGCCCCCGCACCAGCACCCGCCCCTCCCCAACTCGCCCTCAGCGTCGCAGTTCTCGCAGAAATCGACCGCCAGTCGGCCCGAGGGGTGGTGGTCGAGCGACGAAGTCGCGAGCACGGGCTCGGCCGAGGAATCGAGCGGGGCGGGCGGGGCGGAACGGACGGGCGAAGAAAGAGCGGACGAGACGCACGACGACGGTGCGCACGCGATGAGCGGGACCGGGGAGGGGAAGGCCAGGAAGCGGCCACGGCCGACTCCGAACCCGAAGCCGCACGCGCTGGCGGGGACGGCGGGGAGAAAGGCCGGGACGGAGGACGGTATGGCTGATGAGGCGGCGGCGGGGTCGGAGGCTGGGAGCGCGGGGATGGGGGAGGGGCGTGGGAGGAGCAGGGCGGAGGGGGCTGGAGTGGGAGAGTGGCAATGATCAACAGACTCTGAGATGGCGGCGTAGCATCGGGCGGGTGTACAGGCGTAGATACGGGACGTCAACACCACGATCTCGAGTACCGCCTCGTGGGGGTTCCATTGAGGTGGCGTTGAACACACACATGTATACGAAATGACCAGCCCATCTCGTGCGAGAGAGAACCGTGCTCTGTGGGGCAGTGCGGGCCACCTCCAGCTCCTTCCCCGAGTGGAAACCGGGTAGGCCTTACCAGGCCCGCCGTCCTCAACCGCCTGGTGGTTCTGTGGGCAAGGAGCAGTGCCGATGGCGGAGTCGCGCCCCTTGGGGCACGCGGGGCGACATGGGCAGGCCGTAGCAACGCGAGCGGGACCGACGAAAGCTTGCGGCCGTGCCCAGCCGCGCATCGTGCCGTGCTCTGCGGTGATGGCTGCGGAAGCGGCGACGGTCGCGGGCCTGGCAGCCGGAAGCGGGCGGGTGCGAGTGTTCTGTTTGTGGGTTTTTTTTGCTGTGAAAGTTGGAGCTGGAGCTGTGGCGCGAGGTATAACGGAGCGGGCAGACTTATGGAGAGAGCTTCTCTGTTTCGGAGGCAGGGTTCTGTTGGCTGGGCGGAGAGACGAGAGCGCGGACGTCTGGGTTGGGAGCGATGGTAGGCGATTGTACACGAGCGCTTCTTCGCCGCGGCCGAGCTTCGAGCTGGCTCCTTCTTCCCGGGCAGAAAGCTTGGGAACCGCTAAGCCAAGTCGTCGTGATGCGAAGCTCGAAGAACAGGAACTGCAATCCGAGCGGAACGTGATGGGCCGCGGAGGTTTGATCGACTGTCGGTTCCCACACCGCGGCGTTGTTTCGATCCGATGCATCAAAGTGGTGCAGCTAATGCTGAGCACCCGGCACCTTACGTGCTGCGTCGACGACATTCACAGCCTTTGCTGGACATGGATGCAGACATCAGGACTCCGCGTATGATCGAGACTGTCCCAGCAGTCTCCAGCGCGTAACATACAATACTGAGAGCATCTGTGCCTCCGGAATTCGACAATCACTACGACTACCGGAATGGAGAAGACGCAGGTTGGAATCTTGTAGGCACAGAGGCGTGTTTCCGCTGTACTGATTGCAGGGTGTAACAAAGACCCAGAAGAAGGCCGTGACCAATCCTGGGTCAGAGTGGTTTCTACGTCAGAGGCAAATAGATGGACCTGATGTGACCGTCGATGGTCGTGCAAACAATGTGCCGATGTTCATAGCGGGCACCACTCACGAAACTCATCTTCTTCGGGTTGGAGAGCACGAGGCGCTGCAGCTCCACGACACGACTCCAGCATACGATTGTTAGCCTCTTGCTCCGTCTTGCGGTATTCGAGCGCTTTCTAGAAAGCTTGCGACTCCGATGAGATATCGTCGCTTAGTATGTCATGGTGTGTCATGTCGTGCTGAGGAAACAGCGTTGGAATGAGCATTAACAGCTCCCATTCGGCTCCAGGACGTGCGCATCCAGCTACGCATTGCGGAAGTCCACGTTAAACCTCTCCCGGGTTTCTGTGCGTGACAGAACACAGTCCTGAGCGACGGGTTCTCCAGATCTTGTCTGGCTGCCGCCACCTCCATGTCCTGGACGATGCAAAAGGGCAAGGCTGTAAGGAAAGTATTGCTGCACTCCCAGCCCAGCCTCGTGGAAACCCCAACGACCACCTCGTCGTGTGCAGTGTTACGTCGTTTAGAACAAACCAACAGGAGTGCTGCGGCGATTGTGCAGGCTCACGGTATGCTGCTTTTGGACAGATGAGGCATGACGAAAGAGATAAGGAGTGACATCCACGGCGAAGCAGGAAGCAGACGTGCACCTGCGGGAATCTGAGATGAGGAGCACCGGTTTGAGCCTCGTTCTAAGCCTCGTCGGAAGAGAGACGTGAACGTTCCTTGCAGAACTTATCGTATCCATACAATTCCGAGTACGCTGACGTCGGTGTCCATGCCATCAAGCCGGCCTGTTTTGATCCTCTCCCACGTTACAGTGTGTCTCTTGCACTTGGGGGATCAATACTTCATTACAAGCTTGCAGAACCGAGATGCAGCGGAACTTTCCCTGTCATCTTGTGTCTGTACGTTTCAATCTTCCAAGACTCGGGCTCTGAGCGATTGACCAGCAACTTGTGTAGGACAACGCTCTCCTTGTTCGCGACCACGAATCAGTAACGGAGAGCGTTGGTAGAGCTTGGATTTGGTACTGCTCATGTGAAGCAACCTGGCCTTCGATCGAGCGTACGCTACCGTCCTATTTATCCATTTCAAGGGCTGACCCCGCGTTACCGTACTGGAGATTGAGAATTTCAAGCGCGCGCCTGTCTCAACCACGCGACATTCTATTCGTTCTGGTCAAAGCGTGCGCTTCGTAAGATGATTGAAGCACCTGGTCCTTTCAGATCCTATCTTTAGTAGACTGGACATGGCTGAATGGTTGATAGAGATTGAAGAACCCTGACCATCGCACTAGAAGATCATGGAGGATCCTAAGAGACAAACCAGTTGCAGCATGATGGAAATGACACTACAAAACATTGAGTACATGATGTCTGAGCATGCAGCGAAAAGCGCTTCTTTGTGGAGAGTATGTGTGATGAAACCCGGATTGTTGATGACTGGACCGCTAATATGCGAAAGACATTACTAGACGGTGAGCATTTATGTTCAACGCGTTACCAACGAGCAAACCAACACGCCGACTCCTCGTGTGCCACGATGATTCGAACATCCTCTGCATGCCATGAAGACCTCCCACATCATCTGAATCTCGCCGGAACTACACGTTGTAGGTTGGTCGGCCTCCAAACGCATACGAGGTAGTCTTCCGGTTGGATCGTCTTTCAGGAGATAGCCGAAAACTTGCGGACGAGCCATCGTTCCAATGAAGTCTCTGCTGGAGTGCTATACCGGCGGGGCTGTATGCCAATGCTGTGATCCAACCGTACGCCGTGGTGTCGCCGATCCTGACCTCGCGGGTAAAAGAACGGTCAATCTTTGCGATCGGAGTAGGCCAACACACCGTGTAAGTCTACGAGAACAGCCAGTGTAGTCCGTATGGCGGGACGTCCACCGCCGGAAGCCCTCTTCACCCTTATCCGCTACCGGAGACCCGAGAAAAACTGACGAGGCATTGGCGTTCACCCCTTCCCAATAATGGTCAGAGTAGACATCCTGCGCGCCTGGACGATTTGACCTCGCCTTGCGGATCTCAACTTGTTTGACTCGGAGAATGTCCAGAGTCGACGGATTCAGCATCCCCACGATGACAGAGAGCGACCACTTCGCCATGGGTCGCCAGCCTGTCACAGTTTCTCTTCTTTCCCCATGCGACTCAGATGGCCACCATTTGCAGCACAACTGCCACCAGTCAGCAAACCCTCTCCATCCCGCGCCGATCTCCCAACCCGTCACCCGCGCAATCCGCTCCCAGCGCGGTCCAAACCCGCCCAGATCAGCGCAGGATGCCCAGATCGCAGTCGGCAAAGCTTGCCCACACCCTCGAGCTCGCCAACCCTTCGCAGCGGTCTCCCCAGTCCAGCGTTTATCGATCCTTCGATCGGTTTATCGAATCTGACAGCCCTCCTCAGCCAGCCCTCCCCCCCCCCCTCCCGAAAAATCCCCACGCGCAGGGATTCCAAGAAAGTGCCGCCGTTGCGTCGCGTTCGGTCCACGCAGCCGAAAACGTAGGATCCACAAGGCTTAGCGCCGCTGGCACGTGGGGCCTGATCGCCGTCCTCGCTTCCCACACGGCGGGGGCTAGAAGCGCTCGTGGAACCCGACCGCAGGCAAGATTGGCTGGGCAGACAACGTGGTTCGGGTGCGTGGTGCGGTTCAAGTGCTTACGGGCTTGACAATCTGGACTGGCGTTTGCCGCGCGGGCAGCTGGCGATGAGGTCGCGGGCTGGGCTAGAATCCGCAGATGCGTGCGATCGGATTGAGCGGAGGTACGGCCGCTCGTTGAAAGGGGGGCAGGGCCCCTCAGGACATCGGCAGATGAGTTTCTGTTGTTCATTGGGGTGGTGGTGTAACGCTGTGTTACGGCCAGGTCGACCGAACCTCGAAGGATGCAGGGAATGAGAGGGACGGTGTAACGCTGCCCTCTGCATCAGCGCTCGTACACAGGAACAGCGCTGCACGTTCGACGGTAAATAAGAGGACCTCTGCGCAGGCATGTTGTGCGACTCCAAACGCCTATACGCGCCCGAGTTGACAGGCGTTGGCAGAAGCACTCACCACCAGCACTGGTGCATGCGTTGCCCTACGCTCTGGGCCGACTGCATGGCTTCAGATGCTTGTGCAGAAGCAGCTATCCCGGACCCCAGCTGCCATCGAAGTCAGTTTCAGGGTCCGGCTTACTCTGCCGTATACTATTGCACAGCTGCTGTGCGTAGGTAGACCGTGACTTGGCCAATGCTCATGCTGATGCTGTGTCGAGCGCGAGGCAAACCGCGTCGCCCTCGTGCTCAGCCGACTATCGAATTCTCAGACTCGGCAGCACGGCAATGTTGTTGTCCGAGAGAAGGAAACGGTGCATTCCAGAGCCCCCGCCAGCTGCTGCAGACAATGTTGTGTACGCCCATTTCGTTGGAAGCTGGATCGGCCTTTTCCCAAGCGCCTGGCACGCCGTTGGGTGCATGCGAGAGAACGTTCTTTGGTGGCGTGCTACATGCCGGCTTGGAGTGGCTGCAGCGACGGTGGTACCGACTTTGGCGGAGACCAGCTCAGCCTTGGGCGGAGGCTTAGCTGGGGGGCGATCATGCCGGAGAGATGTTGTGGAAATCGGAGGTGGTGAGAGTGGAACGAAGTGCAGTGGCCAACGACGAATCAAAAGACATGCATTTAAAAGTCTGTGGCAGAGTAGAGGAAGACAGGGGTTGGACTCAAGAAGCTAACGTACGCACAACGAGAATGTTGAGTGTGAGGAGTGCTCAATTTCTTTTGCGTGTCTATGATCGAACGTAGCACCTAGTGTTGCTTCTACTGATGTTGCTCCCACAACAGGTGCAAAGAAATGTTACAGTGCCCAAGTCTAACACGAAGAACACAGCGAGCGGTTGGGTATCATGTAGCAAATCCTTCTCCGCGCCATGAACACCAACCAGGACCCAATGTCCCATCCATGTTACAGTCTGAACTCCGGCTTCAAACTCCTATTTTCCGACTCAAATACACTTAGTAAATAGGCTGGCCGTTCTGCACCTTCCACAGTTCCGCTGCGAATTGTGGCACCTCCGGGAGCAAAGACTTGACGTCCTTCCTGTACGCCATCGTAGGCTGGCATCTGAGAGCCTGGATAACGATGTCTCTGAGGCCCCTGTCGCTATCGATGGTACCGTGGTACACATCCTCGATGGCGTCGGGTATCTCATTGGAATCGAACCAGCACGCCAATGCAACTTCGAACTTTTGTGCGGCGAGCAGCTTGAGAGACGGAATGTCGTACTTCTCGGCCAAAGCGTAGACACGCGAGTGTGTGACCAGATTGGGCGACTCCATGAGATCTTCTTCCTCCTCTTCGGATTCGGACGACTCAGCGTCTGCAGACATTGTGATCGTGGGCGATCTTGGTCGCTTGCCCGCAAGCGCGTAGGCATCCGGCTGTTCGTCCGGTGGTGTGAGTGGTGATTGCGCTCCGCAGCAAGCAGCCTGCGGGTCTTCGATCGTCGAGAGGTCGAGCTTCTTCAACGGCTTCCGTCTTGCGTCACTCGCGGCCCGGTGCCGGAATACTGGAGACGGTTTGCGTTCGAACTCATGCGGGTAGTCGAGATAGTAGAAGTCTGTTGCCAAGGTCAGTCAGAACCCCCCAGAACCCAATCGGGTGGTCTCCCTTACAGTGAATCATCTGCTCGACGGCTTCATCGTCGTCTTCGCTCAAATCTATGACGCCAGTCCGCGATTCCTGGAACTGGTTGCTGCAGGCACCGTCGAAGAAGCCGGAGCGAGGGCAGACAATGGCGCGGTGCACAGCGTAGGACTTGGTCCCGCTGAGGATGGTCAAATCGGAATATTTGCCGCCAAGGTGAAGTCTACAAGGTGTCGAGTTAGCCATGCTTGTAGATGGTGGAATCGATGATGGCATAGAACCCTGCACATCACTTACGTTGCCATGGCGGACATTAGCTCATTCTGTGGAGAGTCCATAGCAATCCCGAGCGGCCGGTGCTCGACGTGGGCGGGACGGTTCGTGGAGAGCCGAGTGTTGCGAACGGTGACAGCGGGAGTCCAAAGCTTAGAGCCTTGGTCACTCGTGTCGAGGATGTGTGTGTGAGAAGGATGAAGTGCAGGGTTGAGTACCCTTCGACGCCCAGCATGAACGAGTGGTCTTGGTTGCCTGGTTCGGGGTCGCGGCGAGAGGGTGTGCCGACTCACCACGTGAACAGGGATCGCAGGCGCCACCCGGCAACCCAAGCATGGGGCGATGCAGAGCGATGCAGAGCGATGCAGAAACGCGCGTTCCAACTCGTCGGGTCGGCGGCCGGCAGCTCTCCTGGGAGTCCAGCATGGCGCTCACATCGCCCCGTCTAGAGTGAAGCCTTTGTGCGGGCCATGTGCTGCGAAGGAGCTGAGATGCTCGGCTGTGGTGCGAAACGTCCAGAGGGCTCTGACGATCGAGACTCCACCGCACCGCAGCCAGTCACGCTCAAGTGACCCCCTCATCAAGTGACACCCTCCGGAGACGGCGATGCCACTGTTAAGCCTTACTCTAGACCACCTCCGCAGCGTTTGTTCGGGCAGGCCGTGGAGCGTGGACGGTGTTTGGGGGGACAAGGGACAGCACTCGCGGCTACGAAGGAATGCGCATCGCTGGTAGATCGACTGCGGCGCCGAGTTGCATCATGGAGAGCGACTACCGGTCCTCGATGGTCAGCTGCTGTCTCTCGAGGGCGGCAGCGGCACAGCAGGGCACGCCTGATCCGCAGCAATGCTCAGTACAATAACATCGCTTTAGTGAAAAGCAAAGACTCCGTGTAGCCTCCTCTAGTACAAGCCAGTGCGGGAAACGTGATGCGCAGGCTGTCGGCCAGCACATGTGTCCTCTGTCTCGCTCTCAAACACTAAACTCGTGGCGATGCGCCGGGCGGCGAGACAGCTGGAGATGAGAAGCAGGTGCAAGCGTGAAACCGGATCGCCCGGGCCTTTCCAACCCGTGTTGTGAAGGGAAGGGAATGGAATCTAATCTATGCGAATCACAGCGTTCTGTCACGCTGCAACGCTTCGTAACGGCGAACGGCTCGAGCCACACGCGCAACACCATCACGACTGAGGTTCACAGGCTGAGGGATCAACCGAGTTGCCAGGTAAGCCCTTTGTTTTGACGTTCGCTTGTCTTGCACCCAAATCACACGAACATGTTTTTGGACCGTTTGCAATACTCTTGGCACTCGCCAAGATCGTGCCACCTCAGCTTTTGTAGACCTCGATGGCGCGTTCCTAGGTGCGATATCGCCACAGCCACTATGGTGGCGGATAGGCATGTGCGCCGGCCACTTGTGGCAGCAGCTCCCCCTGGTGGACCACACCTCTGGTTTCAGCTCCGTGGTTAAGCTTGAATGTCAGCGCATGAGAATCACCTTGCATCTCACAGAAGGCTGATCTATCCCCCTGCACTGCCTCATACAGTGACACCTTTGTGGACGGCCGGTGCCTGGGGATCCCCGGTGGCTTGAGCCTCATGCACACCCACCCCATTCTGACAACGGTACAGTAAGCCGTCACGGTGACACCTCCGCAAACCATGTCCTCAATGGGGGATTACAAGCTTGCCGCGTCCCTAAGTGGCCACGAGGACGATGTGGGTTGCTCTGCTTTCAGCTGTTGTGTTGTCTTCTCTGACCCCAGCGCGACCTGACAGGTTCGAGCAGTAGCTTTTCCTAACTCACACGCTGTCCTCTCAGCTTCCCGCGATGCGACTGTGCGGCTGTGGAAGCTTGTCACTGCTTCGCCTCCGACCTTCGATGGGACACTCTCCTCCCATGGCACAGCGTTCGTTAACGCCCTCGCATATGTGCAGCCCTCTTCAAGCTACCCGGATGGCCTCATAGTATCAGGAGGCAAAGACACCATCATAGAGGTGCGGCAACCGGGCAAGGCTCCAGAAGAAAATGCGGAAGGATTGCTGCTAGGTCACGCTGGAAACGTGTGTGCCTTAGACGCCAGCGAAGACGGCAAAACAATTGTCAGTGGTAGCTGGGATACGTCAGCAAGAGTCTGGGAGCTTGGGAAGTGGGAGAATAGCACCGTACTGGAAGGACACGAGGCCAGTGTATGGGCTGTACTGGCCTACGACCGGGAGACCATAATCACAGGTGTGTAAGGCTGTGTCTTTCGAGCGAGTCGCAAGGCTGCCAGCACTCTGTGTGGCTTTCTCTACCCTATACAACTGCGCGTAGACGTCAGAGGTCGTCCGACGAGATTCTGATCTGCGTTCTAGGTTGCGCCGACAAGCTCATTCGAGTATTCCATCCTTCTGGCAAGCGAATCCGCACCATAAACGGCTCATCAGACGTCGTTCGAGCCCTTTGCAAACTCAATTCCAATCACCCTTCAGGCGCACAGTTTGCGTCCGCAGGCAATGATGCCGTCGTTCGGTTGTGGACTCTTGACGGTACTGAGGTAGCCCAACTCCACGGTCACGAGAACTTCATCTACTCCCTCGCGTGCCTTCCGAACGGGGACCTGGTCAGCAGCAGCGAAGACAGAACAGTGCGGGTATGGAGAGGCGATCAATGCATACAAACGATCACCCATCCTGCGATCTCAGTATGGAGTGTGGCGGCGTGTAAAAGCAATGGAGACATTGTGACGGGGGCAAGCGATCGCATCGTACGAGTGTTCAGCAGAGATCTCGAGCGCCAAGGCGAACCGGCGACAATCCAGGCGTTCGAGGATTCTGTGAAGGCTTCCTCGATCCCGCAACAGGCGCTTGGTGACGGTGCCGTTAACAAAGAGCAATTACCTGGTCCAGATTTTATAGCACAGAAGTCCGGGACTAAGGAGGGTCAGGTGCAGATGATCAAGGAGTCGAATGGCAACGTATCAGGTGAGCCTACCCTTGTGTGTTCTGTTGTACCCGAGAGTGGTGAACACGCTCCACAGATCTTCTGTTTCCATCACAATCCACTTGCATATGACACTCAATGTATGGATGGACCCAAAGATCCATTGATTGCAGCCGGTCTTTAGTGATTCCGAATCATCAGTTAATTTTCTGAGAGTTGTGGGTCACCCGATCAGTCGAGAAACATAGAACTGACGTAGATCACTAGCGTATTCTTGGTCAACGGCTGCAAACCAGTGGCTCCTCGTTGGTACTGTAGTAGACGCAGCAGGCAGCAGTGGCCGAAAGGTCCGGTATCAAGGCAAAGACTTCGACTATGTTTTCGACGTGGATATAGAAGATGGCAAGCCGCCTCTCAAACTACCGTTCAATGTTTCCCAAAATCCGTACGAGGCGGCCAGCAAGTTCATTGCCGACAATGAATTGCCGGTCACGTATCTGGAGCAGGTCGCAAACTTCATTGTGACCAACACGCAAGGGGCTACCCTTGGAGCAGCTGCCGGTCCGCAAGCTCAAGCGCCTGGCAGCGATCCTTGGGGCTCAGAGTCGAGATATCGACCTGGCGAAGTCAATGCTCCTGCACCGCCTGTTGGTGAGTACTTAGATGACCTTTCGAGGACCTGGTAGGATTGCTGACCATCGCAGCTACCTCTCGACCCCGCGCATTGCCTCAAACACAGTACCTCTCGATAGCTTCTGCAGCGTTGGACAAGGTCCAAAAGAAAGCTGAAGAGAACAATCAAATCCTAGTCAACAGCGGCGCGAAGGGTCTCTCCCTGAACCCCTCTGATCTCAACGTACTCTCCGCTCTCGTCAAACAACTGTCTCTCGCCCAAGCCACCTCATACGCACCGAAACCCCATGCAGCGCTTGACGATGGCATTGACCTTGTCCTCCGTCTTGCCACTGCCTGGCCAGTCGAATTACGACTCCCAGGGCTAGATCTGCTACGCCTCCTTGCGGCCGCCTCACCGAACCTCGTCACTCGCACCTCCTCTAGCGCAGACGACATAGTCGATGTTCTTGCATCATCCGGTGTCTTCGAAAGCGCTCACGACCGGCCAAACAACACTATGCTTGCCATCCGTTGTCTCGCTAACGTGTTCATGACTGACGAAGGCCGCCTCATCACTGACGGCGAATTCGACAAGATAGTTGGATTAATGCACCCGTTCCTGCAATCCGCCAACAGAAACGTAGCCGTTGCGATCGCCACACTGTACATCAACTACGCCGTCATGCTTGAAAGGGGCGAGAAGGGCGCTGAGGGCACTCAGACCACCATCAGAGGCCTTCGCCTTCTGCAAGATTTGACTGGCCTGTTGCAACGAGCGGAGGACAGCGAAGTTATCTACAGGTCGCTGGTCGCTATGGGTACGCTGCTTACCATTGGCGCTAATTTCAGGCATCATGTAAAGAAGGAGGTCCCTGACTTCGAAGCGGCGCTAAGGGCGGCGAGTGTGAAGAAGAGTGCTGGTGAGCCGAGGATCAAGAACGTCCTTGATGAGATCAAGGATGAGATGAGTTGAGAGACGGAGAGACGAACTGCGGCAGCGTGACATAGGCATAAAATAGACACATGTCCTCCACGTCACAAAAGCGTCACCAAGCAGTATTTGCCCTCCGTGGCCCCAAATAGAGCCACTTGAACACGCATAATGAAGACACTCAGGACTGTCGTGTTGTGGTACGGAACGGCCATGTACAGAGAACTGTTGTCTCCCTCGTGGCCTCACGCATACGTACAACAGGCAGTACAAGCATCCCTCCTATCACAGCTCATGTGGTGCCGGGAATTTCATGTCGCAGTCCGCGGTGCAACGAACTTCATTCGTTTGAAACGCAATCCGTTTTCCCCTCCACCTCCTGATCCCTTCTTCCTCTCTTGTCACGTCCCGCGATCGGCCTTCTAATCATCGTAGCCCTCAGGTATCTTCCTCGGTCCCTTAGGTACTGCGCAGATAGCAACAGTCAGCGCCACACAGTATTGTATCATTGTCTGCTCTCCCCTCTCTACGTCCTGCACCCAATTTCTCCACAACTGTAGACTGGAATACTCACTTGGGTAACTCAAGGGAATAGCCTCCCTCGGCCCATCACCAAATCTGTGCCGGAGTGGCGGCACAACAACCATCATGACGGGTCCTATGCAGCCGACGACGATGCTGTAGAAGATAGCAGGCTTCTCGATCGAGGCCCAGCGCATGTATGAGAGAGGCGCGGAGAAGAAGCGGGGGCTGGACATCGTGGGCTGGAGTTGTCGATATGGCCGACAGGCGGCTGAAAAGCGCTGGACAGTCGGTGTAAGGGAGAGGTGCCGAA
>NAJN01000437.1:0-22951 GCA_005059845.1 Cryomyces minteri
TCTACCGCTCCCTACGTGTCAAGTGTGGGCACACACAGCAACATCACTGGTTGTCTGTTGGATGCGACGGCGAGGTATTTCCGGCCTCTGACGGCCGAATGAACATCCTGGAGCTAGTCCCGGATCGGCATCGACTGCCCTCCCGAGAGTCACGTGCAAGAGCGCGTTCTCGCCGTGTGTAGGGCTGAACAACGTCAACACCAACCTCAAGCTGTACTGTGCCCACAGCAACCTAGGTGTCTGTAGATCTGGTGCAGGATCTACAGCTTTGGGCTTCATGGAGTGATTCAGTCTCTCGATGGCTCCACGATCACAGCTTTCCATACCCACCAACGCCCCTCTGCCTCACGACCACCTCCTGCCGTCAACAAGCCGGGCCGTCTTCAAAGCATTCAACCGACTCTCAAGACCCTCTCTCGTCCGTCTCGCCCTCGAATGGCTCGAGCCGCCCAATCTCCAGTGGTGCAAACCCTTTCTCACGGTAGACGAGGAGAGCAGCGACGAGGATGTGTCCTACACGCCCGCACAGAGCCTCGAAGAGTTGCGCGAGATATACCAAGAGGTGCAGAACAGCAGAGGCAGCAAGAGAGACATCATCGACCGGATACTCGAGTGCGATTGGCGGCGTGGCATCTCTCTATATCAGCTCGCGACAGCGGAGACGCGCTATCTACGCGACCATCAGACATCGCAGCGCTGGACCGCTCTTCGTCTCACAAAACTGCAGCCTAACGGCGACGCTCTCACTGGTGCGAGCGACGACGACTGTACGGACCACGCCCCACACTTTCATCTTCCTACCTTCCTCCACAACCTCCAGCGCGAAGTATCGCCCATAGCGAGAGCGCACTACTACCTGACACGTCTCGACGACCTACCCCTTACGCTGCTGCGCATTCAAACCCTCAATTCCACCCTTACAATCTCCGCCTCTTCCCTCCCAACAACCTCCACATCGCAATCGCTGACCCTCCTCTTCCCACCCAACACCCCCTTCATATACATCTCCCACCCTTCTACCTCCTCTGGCCAGCCTAGTAACAGCGAAGCGCGTAGTCTGCGCAGCGCCGTTCTCGCGGCGGTGCCCAAAGCGCTCTCGCGGCCGCAGAACCGCTACACACTACACCCCACCTCACTATCGACCAAATCCCTTTCCGCGCTGCTGAGCCTGCGCGGGCCGGGCAGGAGCAACAACGCCGCAGGCGGGTGGAGCATTTTTGCCGACGGCAGCGTCGACGGCCACCTGTTGGACTACAGCGGATCGCAGCGACAGAGTGGAAATCCGGAGGAAGATAGCGGTATGGGAAAGACGGTGGAGGGGAAGGAGCGCACGATGGCACCGCCCACAGCTGCAGCGCAGAAACGCCGCCTTCCGCGAGTTGGAGAGCGGGATGACGCGCATCGCAAACGCCGCGTCCTCATTGCCGCTGGCCGCTTCGGCACCTCCGCGCTGCCACACGACGGGAAGGGTCTCGAGCGTTTCGACGTTAGAATCGAGGATTCGTTTCCTACCTCGCCCTTTCCACCCCCATCGGCTCCACCCTCATCCGCTACCGTAATCCCAGACTCGCACCCGGACCCCTCGAACCCTGACTCGCAACCAGAACCGGAATTAGAACCAGACGCCTGGACGCCCGATCTCCGTCTCTCCTTCCACGGCAGTCACGTTTTCGCGGGCATCCGCCAGCTCGTCGAGGAGGGTGTTGTTGATGGGGCGGCTATGCCGGGCTGGATGACGGGGGAGGTGGGCGTTAGTGTTGGGGTGGTGAGGGCGGGAAGGATGGCGGGAGGGAAGGAAGGGTAGGGGAGGATGGTGAGGAGGCGGACGCTGGAGTCAGATGTGGTGAAGTTTGACTTTGGGTTTGAGTCGTGAGTGGGACCCGCTGGAGTCTGAAGACTGGAATCGGAAACTCGGGAAGCTTCATAGATACCCTTACAGGAGATGACGTGAACACGGCGTACTGGCTGATTCGTAGGCTTGAACAAACGAGCGGCTCGTGGTTCCTTGATGCATTTGGCACTTGGGAAAGCCGGAAAGTCCAAGATCTCACGTTCCGAAGCGTAGTATGGCCTGACACACGGGCCACATCGAACAGTGCGGTGTCCAGAGAAGAGCACGGACGGACGTTTTGGCATAAGTCTAGCAAACGCTTCTGATCGGCGCCCACTGAAGCGGCAAGAAAAGAAGGGGTATCTCGAAAAGCAAGAAAGCAATGCAAAACAAAGCATACCGACGGCAAACGGCCGCCAATCAGCACTGCGGTTCGCTTACTCTGTATGGCTCAGCCGTCGACCGCAGCCTGCAGCGTGGTCCCAGAACGCCTACCCAAGCCCGAGACAAGCCTGAGCTATGCGTGCAAGTGGCTCGGGCACCGCGAGGCCCCCTGAGCGTCTCCACATGTGTGTGTCTCTCAGTACTCGTCCCCATCCGCATCGTCCACGAGCCCCGCCCTCCTCTGCCGCGCCACCCAATGCGAATGATACGTCGAGTAGTCCCTGCGCCCACTCAGCCCCAGCTGGCCCGCGACGTTCACATAGCCCTCGGCATTGACCCTTCCGCTCTTCGACACTTGCTTCAGCGTCTTCTCGTCCCCCTGCCACGGGGTGCGACAGAACGGACACGTGACAGCACTCCCCTTCTTCGACGCAGCCCACTGCGCGAAACAGGCGCCGTGGATGTTGTTCCCGCACGCCGCGCGGCAGAACACGATCTCCTCGCTTTCCGGCTCGAAGGGGCAGCAGCAGATGGGGCAGTCGTCGTCGAGCGGCTTACGCTTGCCATCGCTATCTGCGGCGGAGGCGTCCGCGGCGGGAAGCGGCGGGGCGGAATCGAAGATTGTGTCGAGTTCGGAGGTGAGGAACGCGAGCTGGTATTGGAGGGTTGGGGGTGCTTTGAGCACGCGCACGAGCGCGTACAGGATGTGTTTGCACTGCGCACCTTTGAGCGCGTGTGGGCAGGTGCAGCTAGGGACGTGGGCGATGGTCACGGTGTAGATGTTGCCGGTCGTGCCGGCTATGGAGAGGGTTTCGGAGGGCGGAGAGGGGGGTGTGGAGCGGGTGCGGTCGATGACAAACATTCTAGGGAGGTGGAGTTGGCATTTGCGGGGGCAAAAGGTGTCTGGGTTAAGGGAAGCTGTGAACGGGCTCACCTCTGTGTCATTACTCGGTTGAGAATCTCGTCGTACGATTGAGGCGGTTTGTCTCGATATCTAGCTCGCGTCAGTTCGCTGGTACTGGAGATCGACCAGGCGCGAGAGGCATACCTTCTCATCCTCTTCTCACCATCTTCGCTCGGCTTTCTCCCCTTCTTCGCGATCGCCTTCCCTGACTCGTTCTCTGAGGCCTTAGTGTCCGAAACGATAACGTCGCCAGCTGCCTCTGGCTTGTCCTTCTTGGGTGCCTTCGTGCGTCGCTTTTTCGGCGCAGACTTCTCAGTAGCATCTCCCTCGGCAGTCAAATCAACAGCTTCCGCCCGCTGTCTCTTCTTCGTCGGCCCCATTACAAATCCTGGCTCTTCCAATTCTGCTCCTTCCTCCGCCGTCACGGAGAATTGAGGCTTGCGCCTGCGGAGGAACTTCTTCCTGTGGTTGAGTGGTGTTCCAAGGTCGGCTTTATTCGCGACATCTGGCGCACCCATGATCTTGTTGAGTGGTTGTACGCAAAGACGAGGTTGTACTCTCTGTAGATGTGGTGTGGAGGTGGCGGATCACATGTGGTCGAGGTGCGCCAAGACCGTGACCTCAAATATAACATCCCCCTTACAAGCTCCGTAACTAAAACCGCAACAACTTGTCGTACCACCATGAAATGAAGCCTTGAGACGATGCCCGCTCCTACTCCCGAACATGTCGTCGGTCAAGTAAAGGCATTGGTAGAAACTGGCTGGTCGAACGAAGACATCGTCAAGGCTACCAAGGCCCAACTCCGGACCGTACAACGTATCCGTGCCAATCTTGATAAGTTCGGTACACCGAGACCTCCACAATTGAAAAAGATTGGGAGACCGCGGTTGATCCCACAGTATGGTGAGGAGGTGAGGCTCCCCGGTCTGTGGTGTACTAGAAAGGATGTAGTCTTGCTAACGTTAAGTCAGAAGCTAGTAGAGTATCTCAGGGAGAAGCCGAACGCATATCTTGATGAGATGGCTCAATTCCTGCTTGAAGCGTGTGGAATCACAGCCTCGGCCTCGTCAATCCACCAGTGTCTCAAAAAGCTCCAATGGACGCGTCGAGAGGTGCCCTCTGCACAGCCATCTCGCGTGCCTCTCACCTCATGTGCCGCCAAGCCGGCTGAGTGGGTAGAAGGACAGCTGGGTCCTGCGGATGGCTCGACTTCGCCTGAGAGTGACTGGAGGAGGAATTACGGCTGGTTTCCGCCCACGTCTGCTCCAGAGCCTGGAGGCTGGATGTCTGGCAACGTGCCGGAGCAGCAGAAGTACCCAGATCCATGCTCCATTAATGCTGCAAGGATGCCATATCGCACGGCCAGGAACGGAGAGGATTCCGCCATTGATCCAGCTTTGCGACCTTTGGTTAGATGAGAGGCCTGACCAAGCATCCGGAGGTTATGGACTGCAACGCTCCCACGCTGCAACTCACACAGCGCAGGCATCTGACCTTCAGGTAGCCAGCATGTTCTATACGACGCACTGAGACGCCGGTACGCAGAATCCGCGATGACGAAAGGCCTTGAAACGACCGTTCAAGTACTCAAGCGCCTCCCTGTCCTCCTTCGCTGTCTTGGATGGAGCCTAATCGATTGTCTGAGCCTTCTCTAATTCCACACCTATGATTTGCTTGGCGGTGCCTCTTCAGTACTCTACTGGGTATTCCTTTGGACGTCCCAAGCATCTTTCCACTACTCGCGCTTCCCTCCAAATCGCTGGAGGTACGTGGAGACGTAAACGAAGTTGTCCCTTACTAAGGCTTGGACCATACCGGATAGTGTGTTGCGCATCCACACGTGTGGCCAGAAGTCTTCAGTGCATATTGATCTTGACACTGCAAAGACACGGACGTGGTGGGAGAGAAACCACTAGTGTGGGAGCACCGGGCAGTCACCGGACATCCTCGCAACCAAAGTGGCGTAGAGATGGGCTGGCCATCGCAAATCTGTATGGCATTCTTCGTGAGTCGCAGGACAGGCACTATAGGAAGTAGGAGTAAGGGTACCAATGCAATTGACCAACGACGCGCAGTTCCTCGCAGACAACACACGGCCACGTAATTCGGCGCTCGTCGTGCTACGCATGCCGATATACTCATGGATTCTATAGCTCATTCTCACGCAGTTCTGGTATCGTAACCAGGAGGAGTACTCCAGAGACATATCCTGTGGTCAAACCTCAGTTAGGCGTGAGGGGCTCTCAAGCTTCGTCTTCCAACGTGTCCGCCTCGTCCGCATCCATCTCTTCCCCATCCGTACCACCATCTCCGCCTCCGTCCGCTTCTTCCTCACTACTGCCGCCCTCGCCCTCGCTCTCGCCCTCAGAGCCTGGATCGTAGTCCTCCTCCTCCTCATCCTCCCGATCCTGCATCTCGCGCTCCGCTTTCTGCAGCTCCGTCTCGCCCTCCCCGTCCTCTCCATCCTCTCCACCTCCCTCCACAGCCCCGCTCTTTTCCTCCGAAGGATTGATATTCAACTTCTTCGCCCGTCGCTGCGCCGCCATACTCGCATCATTAAGGTTGTGTCGTTTGATGTAAGCGTCAATGCCCGCGAAGTCGGCCTGGTCGAGCATCCCGAACTCGAATTCCTGCGACGCGTCGGTGTCAGAGAAGCGGGAGCTGGTGGAGATGGTGGCGATGTTGAGGTTGAAGGTGCGCTGCAGGACGGAGGTGTAGGAGATGCTGCTGATGGTGTCGAAGGCGAAGTAGGCGAGGGGCTTTTTGAAGCCCCAGACGATGCCGCAGGAGAGGAAGAAGAGGAAGCCTGGTAGAATGAGCAGTTAGCTTGAACTTCGTTGTAGTCGCGCTGCCTTCGAGAAAGAAGATCTTCGAAAGCGGGTGTAGAAATAGGTGGAATACCATCTTTGTTGCCGCGATGATTCGCAACGTGGAACGCCTTCTCCCCTTTTCGATGACTCTGTACAATAGCACTCGCAAATTCTCTTTCATCCGGTGATACAACTCTCTTCCCAAACTGCTTCAGACCCTCGTTCAGACACGCCACTGTCGCAGTGACGTAAGTCTCGCCTTCTTGCGCCTCGTGATGGGCGCCGAACATGACCGTCTTCGGCGGCTGCTCGGGCATCGTCCATAGCATCTGCTCGGATACTGGTAAGGGGATTGTGAGGGGCGTAGACGTGACGCCGTTAGAGTGCTTGGGGAAGACGACGAAGTTGTGCTGGCGTACGGCTTTCTCGGGAACTGGAAGGCAGAAGACTTGGTCTGTTCGTGAGTCCAGTGAGCAGGTTCCTCGTCGAATGTTCCGCTTTCCATCCGGCCTAGACGTTCGACCCGCTGGTGACTGTGGAAGTGAACGAAGGCCTACCAATATCCCTCCATGCAATCCCAAACTCTATCTGCTTCTCCGTGTTCGCGCCTCTCAGTCCTCCGGCCGATTCATCATCAGGCGACGCAGGTACCAGCTCCAACGTCAACTTCTTCCTCTGAGGTATCTGGAAGGAGATCTCCTGTGCAGAGTAATAACAGCCCGCAGTTCTCCAGTTTCCCAGTATGGCCGCTGCAGGCCCTCCTCCCTGACTGACGTAGCCATCTCCATTCGCTAACTTCCTCTTTTTGCTCGGAGGGCTGGCTTCGCGAGGGGCGTTTCTTCGTTTGAGCTCAGATATGTAGGAGGTGAGATCCTTGATCAGCGCGTGCGCTTTGGGATGGAACCACTCCCCTATATCCACGTCAAAAGCTTTCCCAGAATAAATGCTTCACCACGTACACCAGGCAACTCAGAAGTTGGTAGTTGGTATGCACTCACCATCATTAGCCTCGTCAACTCTCTTCCTCAAATCAGGCCGCTCCGAGTAAGCGTAGTCGAGCACATCAGCCTCTATGAAGCCTATCAATTTTTCTGGCATGTTGAGTTCCGTGAGGAACGTGTTCAACACGATAATTTAGAGGAACAGCCCTGGCGGCCTGATCATCTACGTAGACGCGCTCCATTTAGCTCGACGCGCTTGCAACCGCCCAGAAGCTTGAGCCAACGACAAGACATCCTGATATTTCAAGATATACCGTATTATTCCTACATACACCGTAAAGTAGACATATATCGTGTTAAGCTCTGCTACCGACTGACCACTACGGAGTAAGATGTCGTGTACTGATTCCAGAGAGATAAAAGGACTTCCCTCCTTGCTTCATGCTACTATTGCTGTCGTACGCTCCAGTGTCGTGCATTCGTTGCTCTCCTCGAGAACCAGTCACCGGAAGGAGGGAAAGAAGACTCAGGACAAAAGCTTTGGATGTCAATCTTTCATCGAAGGAAGAGAGTTGTCGTCTTTCTGATGGGGAGGGTGAAGTGGAAGGAGCTGCAAGGAGCTGCAAGGAGCAGGCAAACTCGAGATCATTCCCCTGTCCCCACACAAAAATAACTGCAGTGTCATACCGAAGTCAGGCATATGAAAGAAGCGCTGCTGCCGTTGGAGTTACCCACCTTCGGCGTCGTGCTTTACCCCCATCTCCATGCTTGTTGAATTCTCCACATTCCGGTCCGGCAGGTTTGGGAATTTTTGTCAGTCTTCTCTCGTACGACTATATGTGGCTTCACTCAGTCCAACATATTCCTTGCTTCGCCGGATACAACGACCGCTGCGAGCTCTTAGTAAGTGCAAGTGGAACTACAACTACAACACGAGAACCTTACAGTACGCACACGAGTTCAACTCCGGGCGCAGCAATATCCTACCTGCATGAGAGAGTCCTTCCTCCGCTCCTTCCCTCCGCTCGAATCTTCGGCGCAACAAATGTATCGCGCAACGGTGAGTACTCATGAAGGACCTAGACAGCAGAGACAATTTCCGCAATCCATTTGATATCAGCATTGTCGGCATTTTGGCCTTGACCATGGGAATCTTCCGCAGCGACCAGACGCTCCTCGTCTGGAAGTTGCAGAGAGATCAGGGCACAACCGGGTCGGCACACATAAAACAAGTGTAACGCAGTGTCTGGAGGTGCATTTGGGATTGGGAAGACACTCTGCTCAGGCATGGCATAGAAGCAATGACACTACGTACATGGATGAATTCAGACCCTTGATCTGACCCGAGCACTATCGAAATGTCTTCACCGTCGTGAATTGCATGCTTTAGTGAACCTTTAACTGTCTGAAACCTAAGCGACGAAGTAGAACATGGTCAGTGTCGCGCCCATCTGAGCATCTGTGAATCTTAGACCCCAAGTAGAGGACCGCTGTGAATGTGGTAAGCAGAGGCACAAGTTACGAACCAAGTCTGAACAACAGCCTTGCAATCTCTGGACCAAGTTTTAGAGTATCCTGAGGAGTTTTCAACTGTCGGTCAGGTGTTCTGTTCGCATCCGAAGACCAAGACCAGCCAGCCACGCCGTTTCGTCCCTCTCAATTTCGTGAGTGACACGTACTCTGGAAAGAACAATGAACAAGGGTCTTTGGACTGAGTAGAAAATCAGCAGCTATCTCTTCAGGTAGTGGTGTTGGCCACTGGTGGCAGCAATGGCGGACGTGTAGAAACGACAATAGAATCACTGATCCTTTTGCTTGTGCTGGTTGCTAGTTGAAGTTCCTTGCTGTGGGATGGAGCTCTCAAGAAACCACGGTAGCGAACGTGACTATCTGCGGTTTTGCCAATCATGCTCTAACTCAAGAGAAGATCCACAGGTAGGTGAGGGAGCATATCCATTGGCACTGTCCCCGAGTAAAGACTACGACCAATGATCGCGAGTGGAATGATAGTAAGAGGGCACAGCAGTTAGAAACACAGTCTATATCATTCTTTCATGTATGTACCTAAGACACACGGAAGCAAGGGGGTTAAGTGGGGAAACTGTGTGTGAGTGTCTGTGTGTGTTGAAGGTAAAAGGGAAGGGAGATCTTGAGAAGGGAAGGTGCCGGTGAGTGTGAAGGGGGGGTCGAAGACAGTTGGGGGAAGACAGGAAACAACGCCAGCAGATTGCATCCAGACATGGTTAACCAATGGCTAAGCCAAGACCAGACATGCATGTGTCGCCGAACTATCCGTAAACAACGGCCTTCTCTCTGAACAGAGCCGCGATCTCATCGAGCATGTCGGCGAGTGCGCGCATTTCCATAGCGTTCCTGGCTCTGAGAATGGTCGTTCCATATTGCGCGGGCAACGTGAGGTCGTACAAAGGTATCTCAGTGAGTGGGAGGCGATCGATGACACTAGATTGATGGACTGGCACAGGGTATGCTGGTCCCGGAAGTGTAAGTTCGGAAATCTGCGAATACGAACGTTCCGGAATATCAAACATACTTGCAATTTGAGCGTGCTGAGCCGTCTGGGGAGCTGGCTGGACGAGGCGAGGAGATGGTTCTTCGTATATCGAATCGTCGATCTCGTCAGCGGGACCAGGAAGCGAAAAAAGGGATTCAGCAGATTGACTGGTCGGATCACGGACGTTGACAGCATGGTCAGAACGCGAAGTGGCGAGCTGAGGAGACTGGGCATCGGCTTCTGCATAAATCGATGTGTTGATGCCTGCGGTCTGGACAAGACGCTGGGTAGCAGGCTTAGAGGGTTCAGGAGGTGGATCTGCGTACTTCGATGCGTAGAGGCCACGACCGATCCCGGTGACTCGAGCCATGAATTCGGTAGGATCGGTCAATTGGCCTGTGTATTGTGCCTGACCAGCGGCGGCGCGGCTCGGAAGTAGGTCGTTGCGCCTGTGTCGAGAACAGTTATCAGCAAAGGTGAAAGCTAAAGACGGAAAATGCGAGAGGGGAGATTTACTGTTGAGTCGACATTCCAGAAGACTTCCTAGCGCCACCCGTGGCGACGGCTGCTTTCATGGCATCCCTTTGAAAGTGATTCTTCAGCCTCGGACGCAGACGAATCTTAGAAGTTACTGCGAGTCCACTTACTTCTTGCGGGTTGTTGCACCCGATGTTGGAGCATCACGAATGGCATTCCTCTCCAACAGGTTGCGGTTGTAGCTTGATGGACCGGGTACTGGAGCATCGCGAGTGGCATTTCCCTCCAATAGGGTGCGGTTGCGGCTTGCTGCACCAAGCCTTGGAACGTTTATGGTAACATTGCCTTGCAACGGGTTGCGGTTGTGGTTTGCTGTACCAGGCGTCGGAGCACTGCGAGTGACGTCTGCTCCCAGCGGAATGCGGATACGTGTTAGGTTCTGTCCTCTGCGACCGCTGCGACCACCAGTCCTCTGACGGCCGCCGTGCGAGTCACGTGGAGACACTGGTTCATGGCGATTTTGGGTCTCGGTGAGACGCTGATGGGTCTTTGCGCGATGCAGTTGACCATCGTGCAAACTATCCAGCTTTTCCGCCTCGAGATCGCGATCCTCGGTAGTCATCTTGAAATCTAGATGCAGCATCAGTGAGCTGCAGTCAAGCAATTTGGATGAGACACACTCTTCCATGGGTTGATTCTATCCTCGAGCTCATGCTGGCCGATATTTGCAGCATAGCGAGCTTCCTCTGTACCTGGACGCAATGTATCGATCCTCGGACCAGCTTTTTGTTCCACAAAATCCATTGTAGATACACGATCACGCGTAGCAACACCTAGGTCGGCCTTGAAGTATAGTCAGCGGAACATACTAGTCAACGACCGCGCTAGACAGGAGTTGCTCACGATCGCGAGTTCTGCCATCTCTCTCTCCCTTTCCTCGGTACTCCTCTCAAGCGTAGAGACCACACTGCTGTGACGATTCATGGTTGTGGCGCCGTTGACAGCTCGTGGACTGGAGCCTGCATGCACAGAGCTTGGGGAGTCGGGGGTGTCGTAGATGGAGAACATCTCTAAAAAGAAGATCTCTTTTCAGGTTTACTCTGCTAGACATGGAGGACGAGTCAAACAAAAGGACCTTCATGGTGGATCTTTTCGGTCCGAAAAGCAGAAAGCAGACGGGAGTGTGTAGAATGACAATGCGGTGTCGAACAGAGATCGGGAACTAACCTTGCTTGTCAGTCACAGAAGATTACACAACTTCAGGTGTCGTTGAGAGTGGATTTAGGAATCGCAATACTGCTGAGGTACGTGGGAACCTGCGAAAACTTTTGCGGAAGGATCCCTACTGCTGTGCTCGTGCAAAGAACGTCAGCTTCAGTAGCGCAACGCAGTTGTCGCGAATGCAAAGCATGCTCAAGAAACCAGACTAACCTTGGTGGAGCAAGGATCGAAAGGGTTATGTGTGCAAGAGGTACAAGAGGTAGAAGAGGATGCGCGAGTTGCAGTGTCGACGAGGTGAGCGGACAGGACAAGAGTGCGGATCTGAAGATGGTGGAGAAAATGGATCCAAGGAGGTCCACCAGCCTTTGACGATGCTTGAGAAGCAAAGTAGAGGCTACTACTGGGGTTGGTGTGTAGCAGTCGAGACTAATGCTGCTGCTGCAGAACGCCAGCGGTCGAGGTTGTCGGAAAGTCAGGTCTTCGTAAATGAGGATGATGTTGATGGGCGCGCCTTTCGCCTGTGGTACAAACTCGGCCGATGTCGACGCCGCCGTCAAGTCGACACCGAGTATGATTCGCCTCGGACTCTATGTAGCCTGCGAACTACCTATAGGTTCATCGATTGCAAGTGAGATAGATGTGGTGTGGTATGTCAATATAGCTGTAGGGCACGTACGCACCCCCGAGCAACGGAAGTAAATAGCCTCAGTGCATGCAGACACAGGAGCGCGTGGGCTGGACGGAGAGGGTCGTAGGCAAACTCCTCAAAGAGTATCGACCGACAGCTACGTGTCTTTGTACCTGACAGGACTGAGCTCGAGCAGACGCTTGTAGCAGAGCTTTTTTGGTGGCTGTTCTGACGAGCTGTCGTGCTGTGTATCGCAGCTCCTCCTCGTACCTTGATGTCCGCGCTGGTGACCACGAAAACTCATCCATTCTGTTGAGCTTCGTAACAACATCCCAGAAGCTCGGATCGAGTCTCAAACAACTTCTCACACAGCCCAGAAACCGTTCCGAGCGGCACAACCTGCCGTTCGACTCTTGTTTGTCTCCGAACTCTTCTCGAGCACTCCGTAGAACCCCGGACACTACCATGAGATAGCAGCACCCGCATTCCTACAAAGCGCCCCTTCCTAGTTCCTCTCACATTCTCATCAGTCGCAGCCGCTTTTCTGGAGCAAGGCACATCACCGAGCGCTCAATATCGTGGCCGCGCACTTCCTGAATCTCTAAGGACTCTTACATTTACGATCGACAGCCCCATTGATGGGTCTCGTGTTCAATGGGCTGTGAGGATTTACGTGAACCACCTCAAGCCGAGCGAGACATGAGACGACACTTTTCAGAGAGACCGTCTATCGCTGCTTCTCTGCACATTCGAGCTGGTCGCCTGGAGCATTACACGCAATAAAGTCCCACCATAGCATGGGGACTCCACTGCATAGAGCCGATGGTCAGACCAAGGTTAACAAAGAGCCTTGACGCGTGACAGCTTCGAAGTCTACCGACACACAAACATCTGGCAGACTTCATATGAAGGCTCTCAGATTGTCTTCAGAGGGAGATACGCTGCGCGATAGTCCAGAGCAATTCCAGACAAGAATGTCGCGCGGAAAGGATACACTACAAGAGCGGCGCGTAGCGGGCGGGATTCATCGCTCTCAATCTCCAAAAGCTCTACGAGCCGGATGCTTGGAGGTAGTTGCATTGGATGAGCTCTCTTAGGATTCCCTCCCCGACGTGTATTGAGCCAATGTTTCACTTCCCTGAACCGTCTCCCGTTTGTTTCACCAAGGCGATCCCGCATCCTCGGACTTGGACGTAACCGCTGAACAAAGTCGGAGCTGATTCTGCGGAGGTGCAGCCAAGCCGGAGCAGCTTTCCATTGTGCTTTGAAGATGAGGCGATGAAGCCACACTCCTACTTCCAATAGCTCGGCTTCGATCAAAACTGAGGAGTGTTCCCAGACGGTCTTGGCCATAGGCCTGGCCGCTGTACCGATATTTGATCCTGCAATGCCTGGCCTGAGCAAGGAGTGTGGATAGTCGAGCGGGAATGCTACTTGGCACGATGCACTGCAACTTGCACTTCTCACCAACAGGTCCGGAGTCCAGGAGCAGGCTGTTGAAGAATACCGGATTGGGTTACAGAATGTGAAGTTGACTAAGCGGACGTAGCAGCGACGCGGCTTCTGCATGATTCAGGCGAGCCCATGAATATTCTGGAGACGCAGCTCCTACGGATTCACACTCTCTGGGTTGTGTCCGCCGTTGATTTATCGACCATGGTACGGCCAGGACTGGAACATGCTACGTTTATCGCCTGGAGTACGACGCACGTATTGGCGAGCGATTGAGGACAAGCATGGCGAAAGATTCAACCGTGCGAAGGTGTGCACCTGGTCTACAGGACCAAGTCAGGGGCTTGTTCTTTGTCAATGGGAACGGACACCTTCGAAAGGACCATCCAAAGATAGGGAGAGCAAGAGAATCAGGGCGAGAAGCTTTTGGTTGTCCGGAAAAAGAGACATATACAGAGAAAAAAGTCTTCGAAGCATCAAAGCATGCGTAACGTGATATCCGCGTAGGCACAAGGACGGCAGCGACACAGATTGGGCCCCTGACCGCATTCCTACGGGCTGGCTTACAGGTCTCTGGGGCCATTGCTGAGCCACAATGGAAGAGCCTACCGCATATTCACCTCTCTTGCATTGCGCTCTGCTTGCTTGTTCGTCAATTCTCGGACTTTTCGTGAGTGGGTCGAGGAGTAGTGCGTTGACTTAGAGAAGCTCTATCGATGAGAGACCATGCAGTTCGATCCGATCTGGCCGAGGATGTGTCCGGCAGTCGGCATACTGGGCGGGGACATCATGTCTCGTGGAAGTCGACTTGCGAACTCGCGCTTAGCATGATCCTGGAATCGACAACACAAAGGCTGCTTCGAGGTTTGGTTAGTCACCAGGTTTGCTGCGCCGCCACCGAGCCACAGTGAAGGCAAGTTGAAGCGAATCCGTTCTTGAACGGACTGTTGTCCACACATTTTGAGTGAGCAAGACCGGAAACAATGCATTGTGCGGATAATACGTCCTCTGTATTCCATATCGCTTGGCACAACCCCTTTGAACGGTAGTCCAACGAGTTGTACAGACGCATGTTTTGCCGAAAGCAATGTGCTTGTCTCCGCCTCAGAGCTGGGGATGGGCGGACGGAGACTCAATCGGTTGTGAGACACGCGACGGGTTCGAAGTCAGAGTGTCATCAGATCTTGTCCATGACAGCCAAGATCGACTCAGTGAGAGCTCACTGGTAGAGTCTTACTTAAGAAATACCTCGCGTGTGCCGTGGATGGGTGTCCAGCGTTGACCGCCTCAACTTATTTCGTTCTGCAGAAACAGCCGCAATAGGAGATCGCCTCATTCAGAGGTCATCTGGCAAAAGACACCCATGGTCGAGGCACAAAGGACATGTTGCCGCCAACTCCTAGCACGAACCTGATAGTCTTGCGTTCGTGTGCTGCCGGTCGCGGAAGTCTTGTAAAAACACCGCAGGCTTCCTTCGGACAAGTGACGAACGTACTCAAGGCTGATTCGAGTGGTGACACCAACTTGAATCGACACCTGCATATCTTTATGTGTAGGCCCAGCTCTCTCGTCCGCGACAGAGACTCATCGAGTTCGCATGAGGAGATGACCTTTGCACCGCAAAGCGCCCGTCATGTCCGGAAACCTGAACCCCTGGCCTCAAATTTGGCTGTATATCTCCGCGTGGAGCCATCGAAGTTGTGGCGTACAGAAAGGTCTCGTGGGTGACCCAGACTGTAGGGTGTCACCCCAGGTGCTTAGGATTCTATCGCCGAACGTCATACGCTATTAGAGCTCACAGAGCAGGAGGTTCTGGAAACACAGTCGTCCATCGGCTGGACAATGCTGCTTGTGTTGCGAATACTCTCGTCACGACGAGCGAGATCAGACGTGGTACCACAACAATACTCTCACCTGGAATGTGCCCTGTGCTTTCAAGCTTTCGACCTCGAATGCGCGATCTGAACCTTGCTCGACGAGGTCTCCAGACAGCCTTGCATATCATCTCAGCAGATGTCTCGTCGCTCCCGTGATGTCGCTTCGACCCGTCTTGTCGTGAACGTTCGCCTGAGGTGACAGAAAGCCGTCCAGGTCTTCAAGGAATCACAGAACGCAGATGACTGGAGATCAAATCGTGTTAGTCAAGAGGCACGATGCCTGTAGACAGTGGTCTCTTCTGAATATGAGAATATCAGTGTCAGCTCTATCACAATAAATTTACAGCACTAAGAGAGTCCAGAGGACAAAGACCACGAAAGTTTCTCGTTTACTTTTTGTTTATGACACTATCCAGTGTATTCGGACGTATGTTGAGATTCAGCACACACTACTACCGAAAGGCACCCGCCTCGAAACTGAATGCCTTCTTCATCCTGCAGTGCCAGGGTCGTTCGGTCGGGCTTTCGTCACCCTTGTGAGAGATCGAGGGAGAGACCTGGTACGCACGAATGAGCTTTGTAGCTTCAAAATTCTGATAACATTGCAGACTTACCACTCCATGTGGAGTCTGAGTTCGAGCCGTGAAAGAGTGGACGCTGTCGCCCACTGCTTGACGCGGTAATCTCCGAAATTCTGTTGATCTCAGAAATTCTGTTACGGGCACAAACATCAGCATACAGCAATCCACTCGGTATCTGGTGTAAAGTGACCAGATGGAGGGATGATATATCTGAACTTACGGTAGCGAGATGATACTCCTTGCTCATCTCCCTGGCGCTCCAGGCAAGACACTGACAGATTGGAAACACGAGGAAACCATAGACAGCCCAAGCGGCGTCTTTGATCATCGCAAGGAAAGAGGCGTCGATTTCGCACATGACGGAGCGGTGTTGATGCTGTTTTGTTGGGGGAAGTCGTTGTTCGGGGCAAGACGATCAGGAGGTGTTGAGATGTAGGTGGTGAAAGGAGAGAGCTCACAAAATCAAGGCAATCAAAACCTCACCAGCCGCAGATCATGATCGTTTGGCTCGCCGCTCAGTACAACAGAAGCTACGCAAATCCTACTACGCGCTCTGACTGTGGTCGGGCGATTACCTCTTCCTCTGCTACAAATCCATCTGTATGAAAGGCAAAGTCGAGGATCCTAATGTAACGAGCCGGTCCTCAGGCCTACAAACAGCGGCTCATTACTCGACGCATGATAGACAGCATCATTCGCAGCAAGGAGGCAGACGAAAGCGTGGACTCATCGGGGCTGGAACCGGAGGCCTCCTACAAACCAGCGCTTTTCTAGCCAGTGTTGGTGCGATTACATGCGACCCAGACCAACGAGCCTGCAACCAAGTAGTAGTGGGTAGTTTTCTGCGAAGCATGCGCTCTACCAACTAGAACCATGAGACCCTGTGTTGAGGGAAGACAACGTCAGACAGAACACGTCACTGAGTCCTTGCGGTCTGCAGTGCGCTCACCGTGCCCTGCACCACACTTGCACATTTGCGATGTCACGACCCCTTTGGGTCAGCGTCCAAGCTCGTGCGGCGGCTAACATGGCAATGCAGTGTCTCGCCATGGCGCCTAAAAGGCGTGGTCGTAGTTCCGGGGATCCGTCCGCAGAGGTAAAATGGTGTACACGTATCTTCGTCCTTTACAAGCCTATCGTCAAGCTCGAGGCGGAGGATTGGGGTCGAAGTTGATGTCGGAACAGAGGCTACCTTCTTACACCAAAGGCAATCAGAGGACTGACGAGCATGGCTTTCCTAGTGCGGATAGCGCTCCTCCGGGCAATTGCAGTTTGCCTTCGGCCCAGCAAGCTTCTTAAATGCGGCTCGAAGGGACGCTATTTGCAGAGGAGCTTTTGATCACTCACAAAAAAACCCTTCTTCTGCTTATCCGTCGCTGTGTTATGGCATATCCTAGTCTACGTGGACAACCGTATGCTTCGTGAGAGTGCTTCGCGAGAGATTCCTGGCACCAGATGTTTGCGCAGCATCAAGACCACGAGACGGACTTTCAGCACGGTGCTTAATGCTTCACAGCATGTCAAAGACCTCTGATGCTTCTTTGATGGGAGGTAAACCCGGTACTGTAAGGAGCCTGTGACGGCTTATTGCGCACTCCCTGGAGAAAGGGGCACTGAATGCCGCCTTTCGTGCTGGCTCAGTGGGTAACGAGGAAGCCGGTATAACCTATAACGAACAAACTATCAAGACGTTCAATGAAGATGGCAAACCCCCCCCCTGCAACCTGGCCCCTTTAGGACACCGACGGCGGCAGGATGTTCCGAAGATGTTGACGAGAGCCGCCGCCCGTCCCGATTATGCTCCACCAGCGGTAGGAACGGTGCCGTTGTTCCGTAGGCGTTCAATGAAAATGTCACAAAACCCCTTATCACTTCCTAAAGGGGCTCTGACTGCGGCAGGGACGGCGCCGTCATTCCGTAGGCGTTCGATGGAAATGCCAAACCCCCTGACCACCTGGTCCGATCGAGGTCCGGCGGCGGCAGGAGGGGCGCCGTTGTTCCGTAGACGTTCCATGATGATGCTGCAACTCATGTGAGTTCGACGGCAGCAGGGTGGGTCGTAGCTAATGCCAAAGCTTGGGGCCTAATTCCAATTAAGCACAGGCTCAAATGCCTGCGTATACGGTTATGGCAAAATGGATCGAGCACAGATGAAGGTTCCGGAGGAGACCTCCTGAAGATCGTTTTCGTATCATGAAGTACATGCTGCACCAGCCATGTCGCATATCTGATGCTGGGGTCGCTCACAGAGCCTGCATTTAAGAAGCTCCGTTCGAGACCGAGACTTCAGGTTCGAGCGGGACCAGGCAGGTGTCCGAAGTAGTTCAGGACGGATCGCCATAGCACAAGTGCTTCTGACATGTGTGGAGTAGTTGATGACACACGTGCATGTACGTGGCTTGTGAAGCACTGCAGGGCCAGGCTCAGTAACGTTCAAAGCTTGCACCACTTGGGTTACCAGCGTTCGGACCGCCTAGGTCTCTTTGAGTTGCGGAGGGTTTGCATGTGCGAGTTGGTCCGTGAGCAGGCAATACCAGGTCAATTGCTAGGGACAATCTGAAAATGCACTGTGCTCAACAACCGCTTGGCGCAGAAGCGTTGGATGCGGCGGCAGAAGTAGAGTTCTAGAGGGCTAAGCTCTGCAAGTAGAGCCCACGCACTCGGAACAAAACCCACAACATATCCTGGATTGGCTTTGCTACCGACAGAGAATTCAATCTCTTCTGTCTTGCTCCCTACACGGCGAACGTCGCAGCCAGGCCTATACGGGACGACGCAGGCGGCGACTGTCTAGCAGATACTCCACAAGCTCGAGAGTTATGCTGCATTATTCACGGCGGCACAAGAACTCCTGACCGAGCATTGCACCGGAATAGCCAGAGCAGCCATCGGCCTACAGGACGGAACGACGGACACCAGACCTCCGAAGGCTTTCAACGAACAATGGCAAAACTCATATGACTTCGGAGCGGCGACAGCAATTTAGTTGTTCCTACGGAGCACCGACGGCGGGGATGGCATCGTCCCAGGTGGTGACAATCAGGTAGTCATTCCAGATCCGAGAGCCAGCGTAATGCTCGATACAGCAGCAAGCTACACTATGCTCTGATGCATTGAGCCCATTGGTAACTGGTCCAGCTCGAAATCGAGAGACACTCGAAGGACACCAAGCTGTCCTGTGTTATTGTCAAAGTGTGCTGCACACTCCGCGGCATGCAAGGTATTCATAGAAGAACTTCGAAGACAGCCGGACCTCCCTCTCCTTACGAGAGTGCATTGCAGAAGCCTCACATACCGCAGCGGTGTCCAATAGATCTTTGAAGATTGCGCGCGGGGATAGGAGGTCTCCTTTTCACGTCGCACGTGTCAGACACAACCCATTCTCTACGCCACGATCATGGGTCGAGGTATTAGAAGGTCGGGCAGCAGCAGATTGTGGCAATGCTGTATCAATCACGCTAGGCTGTCTTTCTCCCCTATTGTTCTCGAGTAAAGTGCAATATGCAACGGACGCGGACGGAACCGGCCTCTCGCGGTCAAGGTCACAGCCAGAGTGTTCGCCTAGTTCAATGGAGACATGCGGTGGGCAGACAGCACTGGGATGCAGCGATTGCCTGTGTTACACTCGATAGTGTTGTGCGCGGGTGAGGGAATAGGTCTGTCGCCAGTTGCTGACTACACCTGTGTGTGGTTCAGAGAGCACAAGCATTGCACCTAGACCGGACTGTTCCTCGCGTCGCCTTCCTCCGGAGCCTCCTTCTTAGCTGAAGCCCATTTGTCCGCTCGGAAGAGGAATCGGACCGGGCGGAGCCTCCTAGACCGGATTATCCATGAAGACGTCCGATGGAATCCCCATGAATCAGGTGATCGACGGCGGCAACAGGGTGCCGGAACACCGAAAAGGTTGACAAGTAGTTATAGGAAGCGTGGCTCGACGGCGGCAGTGAGGTGAGAGCAAGGCCGGCGCCGAAAAGTTCCTCCCACAAAGAAGTGTCACACAGGTGCAAGTGGGCTCAATGCAACCACCCTCGCAGATGTAGAAGCTGCGTACATGCAGCGGACAGGCAGTATGCTAGACATGCGGCGCCAACACTGTGACTACAAGCGCTCGATGTTGTCCTTGACTAAAGGAAGGAGCGACGCCAGTCGCAGCATTTCTGTGAGAAGAAGTTGTGCACTAGCGAACACCACCACGGATATCTATGTTGATTCAAGGCGTGGCGATCGTGGCAAAAAACTGCCGACTGGAGTGGGTGGGTGAGCTTATGACCGGGTTGTTCACTAAATGCTCCCGCAGCATCAGACCAACATGACTGTGCTGCCCAGCATTGAGCATCTCGAGGACATAGCCTATATTGCGCAGAAACGATTGAGGAGATGCTCAAATTGCAGTGCGAGCAGCACATAGTCGTAGTTGTGCTCGAACTTTGAGGGTCTATAGGTCGCCAAGGTATGTTTCTCCCCAACTCAGGGGCAGTGGCCGATTGGTAAGGCACGGCAGGGGGTTTTTGGTTTCTTGGGACCGCCTCTGCCGGATGCGGGTTCG
The DNA here is from genome assembly GCA_005059845.1 of Cryomyces minteri. NCBI lineage: Eukaryota > Fungi > Ascomycota > Dothideomycetes > Cryomyces > Cryomyces minteri. The sequence goes on from NAJN01000437.1 coordinate 20,168, forward strand.
ATTCTCGCCTGCTCCAACACGTCTTTTTGCATCTTTCGAAACGACAAACGTCGCCCTTTTGCTTCCACACCCGTGGCCAACCACCACGCAGATAGTCGAAGTCTCAGTATGGTGTGATCCTGTACTTCGAGGACCTGTACTCAAGAGTGAGCCAGTGGGGTATAGGGATATCTAAGTACGCGCCCGAGGCAGAGCGTGGCTCATGAGATCCGCTGCCACTAAAGACAGCTTCGTGCTAGACCAACCCATCGCTCTGTGGTCTCCTTTGTCACAATCCTACTGACAGCACAGCGGCTGCAGTCAGATATGGTCCGGGTCGACACTATGAGCAGAGGCGAGCCCAGCAGGAAAAGGTGGGCGTAACCGAGCTTCCCGCGGCCGAAGAGTGCCACACACCCGTTGCTCTATTATTGCTCAGCAATCTGACAGCCTCGTACGAACCAGTTTCGAACAGCAAGTAGGGGCGCGCGGAAGCGGCTGCTTGGCACGGTCTGGGCCAATACTGGCGCTCAAACGATTGAGATTGCTTGAGGGTCCGGATCGGCTGCGCTGTGGTGCGTATGCACAGGGACACTCAGCAAGAGACGCTACGAGAGCATCAAGAAAAGTGACACAAGTGTCATCCGCCAGGGGTAGTAAAAAGACAGAGGCTAAGGTTTCTTGGACACCAGATTGGCTAGTGATGAATCCCAAGAATCATAGAACGGGGAGCGCCATAGCGATGCCAGCGTCATGTGGGGTACAAGAATCGAATCACCATACGTTCGACCTGCGCACTCGCCGTGGGAAGTGAAGGGCTGAGGAGAGAATGGGAACAGGACGGCAGTTCTTGTCTGGGGACGCGTGAAAAACTCCTCATAGTCGTATAGAGCGAAAGGACCGTCGGGAGTTCCAGCGCCTGGTGCTCAAGTTTGACTCCAGGTACCCGTCAGGGTGGGGAGTACGAGCACCGGGGTACGTAATCCAGGGCTTTGTATCCTCGAGTGCAGGAACAGCTGGTGTGCCCAAGCTCTTACACTCCCATTGAACTATCCGGTGTTATGCCACAGCCACTTCAACATCACAACTCTGCAGTATTGTCTCTCATCATTTCCCTGAACATTCTCATTACTCTTTCTATGTTTTCTAAATACTCCCACGTTCCTCCACAGAGTCGATTGGTACACTTGCGAGGCCAATTCTTGTAGGATTCCTCAAGTCCAGAGCATGATGAGGCCTCCAGCACTCCCAGAGCTTCCGGGAGGAACAGGTTCGGTCATCCAAGCCGTTGCACTCTCATGTTGAATGTCAGGGCAACATTTGACAGTGCTTCCGTGGCGTAGTGCCTCTGCGCGGATTGTTCAGCGAATTGGGGCGCTTTTGAAGGCTATCGAAGTCGGCGATGGTGGTATACGCGTAGAGCTCTCAAGTCATACTAGGGTGTGCGGCGTAAACATAGAGCGTCTCGCTACTATCCTGAAGTCTAGGAGTTGTGTCTCGCAAGATCGTATACCGTATACCTAGGGAGCAGGATGCTAAACGCACGCGCAGGGTGCGCTGTATTCGTGTACTCCAGGTCCATTGCCTCGAAGGCCAGTATGCCTGACGCTACTCCGAGACCAGCAATAACCTCTAGAAGGCGGTCGGGGGGCTTTTTATAGAGTCTGCAGTGCATGCCGAGTATGCCGTGGGCGATTGAAGGGCTGCTAAGGAAGAGATGAGGTGCGACTAAGGTTTCCCGAAGTGGAAAATCACGTGATGTGAGCCTTGCTCGAACCACCAACCTACATATCGCAAAAGAACGACATGTGAAGGCTCACATGAACATTTCACTTAGATCCGGACGTAGCTGGCTCACATAATGTCACTTCGTGTGGCTTGAGTGCACCTCTATGACCTGTATAGGTCACGTGACTCGAGGACTCCAACGCTTTCCGACCTTGTGGTTGATACCTGTAGTTCAGGACTCCGATCATCGAGGATAGCATATCCCTTCATTAGATCAATACTACTAGCACAGGGTCAATTCAACAGGACACAGATGCGCAAGGAAACACTCGGCTCAGCCAGTAACATGAAGCACTCCCCGCCCCCAGTGTATGCTTATGTGCATCACCCGACTTGCGGCTGGGATTGCCAGCTGTGTATCACTTCACATCCAGGATCTCAAGCCAGGCATGCAGCTCCTTCAAGCCAAAACCTGATCTAGATGATTCTTCATCATGCACACGAGCACACGTTGGGGACCTGCCTCTCAGCCTTCGCTTACACCTGGCGGATGCGCGACGCAACCGGTGATGGGGAGCCAACATCGTTCGAGATGTCGTCGCACAACACGCACCCTCCCGGGCCAATACATATTTCAAGGTCTGCTTACGATTCTGCATGTGCCACGTTGCCTCGACTGGACCAGCGTATCGGATGGATGACATGCTATGAGCGTGCCCAAAGGATACATCCGCAGCTACTGCCTGCAAGTCTCAGCCCTCAGCCTCGTGCACATGGACCTCCGTTCATATCGTCTCTCTGGTATAGGCGTTTCTCCGCTCCTCACTCTTTCTTCTCCCGCGGGTGTGAGACTTTGCTTTCTGTCACCACCGCTTTTATTCGTTTGTCTGTTTATATGACTTATCGGTCAGCAAGATGACCACCATGTTCTCGAGGGCTCTAAGTTATATCTTTGTTCTCTTGGCTTTGTTCACATGCCTGTCGAAGCAGGATACGAAAGACCCTCTCAAGGACTTTTGTCGCAGGTTTGGGCATCAGACGGCTGTCATCGACCGAAGACTCTACATCGACGGCGGG
>NAJN01000438.1:0-22942 GCA_005059845.1 Cryomyces minteri
CTAGGTCATTCCTGAAAGACCGCAGACCACAGCTTGGCGTGAACAAGAAATGGTTGTACAGCTTTGCTGAGAACTTGAGAAGATCGGACATTGCACTCCGCAACTCTGTGACCGTCGTCCCCAGCGCGAAAGTGCCGATTGTCAAGTTCGTCGATCAAGTCACGGGTCTGAAGGTGGACATGTCCTTCGAGAATTTGACCGGCATCACGGCCAATCAGACATTTCAAGCATGGAAGGCTCAATATCCTTCTATGCCTGTCATCGTCACACTCATTAAGCAATTCCTTCTAATGCGCAATCTCAACGAGGTGTTCACTGGAGGGCTTGGTGGATTTTCAGTCACCTGCCTCGTGGTAAGTATGATGCAGCACATGCCGTGGGTACAGGCCGCACTCGGCCACAACAACCTACCACTACAGCAGCACGCAGGTGACATCCTCATGAACTTCTTCGATCTCTATGGCACGAAGTTTAATACGACAACCACGAGTATTCAGATGCAGCCGCCTGCTCTTCTGTCCAAGGTGAGCATGCCTCAGCCCTTATAGACGCGATTTGCTAACGACTGTTAGCACGGATGGGGCCCTCCAACAAAACAGGAGCGACTTTCGATCATAGACCCCAACAACTACAAGAACGACATCTCAAGTGGCACCAGGAAGATAGGTCTCATCCTTAAGTGCTTTGCTGAAGCGTTCACTGCTCTTCAGCAACGGATGGTGGAGCTACAGAATGGTAGTCCGTCTGTCCGGAAGGGAGCCACTATCCTAGGTGCGGTATTCGGAGGCGACTATAGTTCGTTCGACGAGCAGCGTGCTCGTCTTAGAGAGATTCACGACCAGCGCAGTAGGAAAGGTCAGTCCGGCACAACCCATCAACCTGGCGGTAACGGTCAGCCTATCGGAAGGTGAGCCGGTACGATTTCATTTGTTCACACCCCACACGTTGACTGTTACTCAGCTTCACAGATTCTCGTCCCGGTCGACGTACAGTTGAGACCCCGATGGGTTCAGTTGACGTTGTCGGAGGTACAGTGCGTGTCGTCGGGAACACGACTTACTTCGACAGAGGTACCATTCACATGAATAGCGCTAGTTTCGATGCTGGTGCACCTATGGTTCGACCCAAGAACCCATCCGGACCGCTCACCGTTCTCCGATGTTTGCCGCCCGATGCCCAGTCTTATCAACCCACTAAAGCACTCCTACCACCCGTCACTCAACCCCACGACAACATTCCCAGTGTTTCGCAGAGATACAATCTCCGTTCTCGGACTAAGAATGAACAACCTAAAGAGAAGAAGCCCGAAACGAAGCCCGAGAAGAAGCTGCTTGTAGTAGAGCCGGAAGCACTAGTCGTGGCCGAAACAAACCGTGCGAACGCCTTCCGCCAAAATTTCCCCCTTGTCGAAGCGGTGCCTGACCGTCTTACCAAGGAAGCATACAGGAGACTACGGGCTCAAAACGGCTTGTAGTTGAGTGATTCATCACGGAAAGATTTATGGAGTGGGTTTGTCGCGGATGCATGTTCGCACCGTACTGGCTTTCTGCGCGGGCAGGCTGTGGGCCATCCTTCCGTGTTGGACCACGCGCTGCACCACATGTCCAAGGAATTCATTTGAGGAGTTCACCGGACCTAAAGAGCTACTGCAAAGGACTGAGCACATTTGCTTTGTTGTCTATGAATAAATCACCAGCGTAACAACGCTCTGGACGAAGTCACGAAGGAGGAGTACGTTGCTTCCGCAGGATCACTTGGCTGAAAGGACAGGATGCATTGCTCCGGAGACTCTCGGCTGGCTTGATAGCGTTCTGCACAATACCCGGCATATCTGGCTCACGTCACATTGCTTTGCTTTGCAATACCCCTTCTGCACCACCACTGTGTACTACACTTTTCTCACTTCGCTTTGCCTTCCTTTGCCATACCCCTGTACCACTAGCTGAAGTTGTCGCCATGCCTCAGCTTGTACACACACCTGTCACTTGTCACTTGTCATCAGTCGCTTCATCGTCGGCGCTTCATAGCTGATCCAAAGACTGAGATGGTCCAGCGAACTCAGGTAGTCTTCAAGCATCTCCGTTACAGTATCTCACATAGATCTTGCATTTTCCTTCGTCAAGGCCGATGGCTCTCTCAGAGCATCTTGCCTGTAGAACCTCTCTGCAATGTCAAGGCTGGCAAACCAAGGTCTATGGCCTTCATGTCGTTCGTGCCCATGGTAAGGATTGACTAGGTGTACGACGGGGTCTCGTTATCACACACAGCGCACCACTGCCAGCATGGCGTCTCCGACTAACCCTGCTCTCCTCCAGACAACAGAGTTTGCTCTACCGTTGAAATAAACAAGTACGTACAACTCTCTGTGCCGGCTCTCGAGCCCTGTTGCCAAGCCATGCCGTCACAAGCTGCTCCGCACATACGCACACTCACACGACAACTCCCACTCTCGGCGAAAGCGGAGGGGGGACCTTTTCTCGTTGATTGTTATTCGCTTTATGCGGGTCTGTTGACGAGGAGGGTGGATGGGGGAGGAGGGGGTGCAAGAGGGGTGATGTGCGTATGAGAGTATGGGAGGGGAGGCGAGGGGAGGCGAGATTGGTAGAAAGTGGAGAGATGGGATGGAGGGGGTAGGTAGGATATTTGGAGACGACAACCATCAGAGCTGGAGACATTGATACACCATGGAAACGGACTCAATTGCGCCATGAGGCATCTCGCCCCAAGCATGCAGCCGATCGAGCGGTCTTCTACCTATCGTGTTCGCGTGTCGACCAGCAGAAGAACAAAACCCGTCAAACTTTTCACACGTCAGCCCAGTACTGACCAACACGCCCACACCTACAGCCTCGTCCTTCTCCAGCCAGAACGACACCAAAAACAACCCAACGCACGGGACCGCCGCATCCGAAACGGAACAAGAGGATTGGCGCAAAACGTGCGCAGGTGCGGATTTCGGCGCGATCCTCCTCCGGCCTGGACCCTGCGCTACTGTAGCGACGGCGTGCAGTGGAGATCCCTTCGACGGGAGAGCAGCGCACCTCAGGTGAGAGCGTGGGGTATATAGAAGAGCCGTGGGCCCCCCATCCAGCGCAAGGTCGACTGAATCAAACGCAAGCTGTCGCCCTTTGGTGTAAGGTTGACTACAACCCTCTCATGCGTTCTCTCTTCCCCTTCCCGGAAGCTCTTTCCGCACCCCTTCCCGCACGATGAGTTACAGCGTTCCCTTCGTCTTGGCACACCTGTCGCTCCGAATGGGAGCAGTCCTCGTGGATTGTATTTCACGTGCCAGAAGCTGGGGAAAACGCTCTGCCGGAAGTGTGGGGTACGCGGGGATGCTCCACGGCATCTGCTGCGGCGTGGTCCAAAACCCACTGGAACGCGGCGAGTGTCGTGAGGGCGCGCAAGATAGCCCACCACCTCTCCAATCCATCTTTCGTGCTCTTCAACTTGCAATCGAACCTTGTATACCAATACTAGAAACCCCCTCTACGAAGGACAGCCGCCAGTCGTCATGGACCCCTCGCAGGTCGACATCCCACCCCTCAAGGACCTCACCATCGACAACATCACCGAGAATGTGCACATGATCAACTCGCGGTGTCCCGACCCGCGGCTGAAGTACGTGATGGAGCGGCTGGTGTCGCATGTGCACGACTTTGCGCGCGAGACGCGGCTGAGCACGAACGAGTGGATGGCCGCGATCCAGTTCCTCACTTCCGTGGGCCAGATCTGCAGCGACGTGCGGCAGGTGAGTCCCGTGTGCGAGCTCTCAGACGCAGTGCAAAAGAGAAGGGCAGCAGGAAAGGGGGGGGACTGCGCGCGCTGATGAGCGTGCACCGTCGCTAGGAATTCATCCTCCTCTCCGACGTCGTCGGCCTCTCCCTCCTCGTCGACAGCATCGACCACCCCAAACCCTCCCACAGCACCGAAGGCACCGTCCTCGGCCCCTTCCACACGCACGAAGCAGAGCATTCGTCCAACGGCGGCACCATCTCGCACGACCCTGACGGCTCGCCCTGCCTGGTCCTCTGCACCGTCAAAGACACGGCCGGCGCGCCCATCGCCGGCGCCAAGATCGACATCTGGGAGACCGACTCAAAGGGCTTCTACGACGTGCAGTATGCGGACCGCCCGGGCCCTGACGGCCGCGCGGTGATGGAGAGCGACGGGGAGGGTCTGTTCTGGTTCAAGGCGATTGTGCCGGTGCCCTATCCCATCCCGCACGATGGGCCTGTCGGCAAGCTGTTGAAGCTGTTGAAGCGGCATCCGTACCGGCCGAGCCACATGCATTTCATGTTCGATAAGCCGGGCTACGACCATTTGATCACGTACGTCTTAAGTCTCCCATCTACCTCCGGGATGTATTCAGTTCGTAGCGCCTTTGGAATTGAACGGCTGGCTGATATAGGTGAATGAATATAGCGCGCTCTACCTCCGCGGCGACCCTTACGAGACCTCCGATGCCGTCTTCGGCGTCAAAGAGTCGCTCCTCGTCGATCTCGGCACCGTCGACGCCGAGAAGGCGGCCAAGTACGGCGTCAAGGAGGGCTCGAAACTCATGACGTACGACTTCGTGCTTGTGTCGGACAAGGAAGCGACGCAGTTGCGGGAGAAGGAGGCCATGGCTGCGATGGACAAACTGGGGCGGCGGATGAAACTGTATAAGGGGCTGCCGGTGCCGGAGGTGGACTGACTGGGAGGTGGTGCTGGAGGGAGTGGGCGGGATTGGCCGGGGAAGGACATGTGGATGTGTATGTCTGTCGATCGGTATGGTAATGGATCCTGAAAAGTCCAATGACATAGAAGCTTCAAGGTAGCTTGTTGAGGAGTGTACTAAAGCTGTGAATGCACACTCCAAAAGCTGTTCCTGTTCAGCTCAGGGGGAAAGTCAAGAAATCCACAGCCTTGTGGCAGATCATTTGTCCAGGTCGTCTTAGCAGCGGGCCTGCGAAGTCGAGAAGCAAGACCTCCATGTTTCCCGTTTCCAGTGTCGGTGGGCGAAAGACCCATGGCGCCATTCCACCCCTACAGGGCACGCCGACGTAGCACGCTCAAAACACATGTGGGCGTTTTCGTGTCCGTTGGCAAACTCTCAGTTCAGACGTCAATCCTCAACTAGGCGCGATGGCGAGGAGGCAAGCGCTAACTTGGCAAGTTGGGTGTCCCGTGCTGCGGGCATGGACACGCCGACCATTATTTTGGGCTCTGATGGCCGGCTTCTATCCGTCGGGTCCTAGTCTTTCGCCCTCGGCGTCTGTAAGTCGGCATGTTGTCCATCCTCTGCGCCTGAGCTGCTGACTGTTTGTGAGAGTGGAGGTGAGTGTATGGAGGCGGGCCAGCGTGCATGACAAGATCTCTGAGTTTCTAGCAGCACCGGACCGTAGTACAACGGACGTGCATGATGCCGCCCTGTTTCTGGAGGTGTAAAAGGAGCTGACTGGGTTGCTGGGAAGTAATGGTGGATGCTTCCAGCCAAGGTCTCCTGCGACATGCGCGAATGTCGACTCGGAACCCAGCGCAGTGCGGCAGCCACGTGTGCAATCCTCGATCAATACCTCTTGCTCGGTCACCAGCACCAAGCTTTGACGGAGCACAAGTAGGAGCTTGACTGCACAAGAGATTGTACTGAGCGGTCGCGCGATTCAGCTAGCTCGGTGCCACTCAACAACAGTGCTCCCCAGAGGTAGAGAGGCTGTGCGGGCTTCGCTCTGCTGAAGGACGTGCTCGGCGACAAAACCGTATGTGACGCAGAGGAAGTTTTGCGGGTTACCCAGGCACTGGAAACCCCGCGACGTCGTCGACGTACACAAGGGCCCGGGCTGTTTTCCCTCTGTGAACTCTTCTTCTGCGAGGTCTGTATCGACTGGATGATAGCGATGGTCGGGATCTGCTGTGGCGAGGTCTCGGACACTCTTTTGTAACCAGAGGAAGTTGGAGAAGATTTCTGTGGCGATGAATGTTAATGGAGTGTTGTCTTACAAAATGGGCAGAGCACTATTGTGTGAGAAGAGTATGCCTCATAAGCGCAGTCGGTGGTCGTCGTTTCATGTGTACAAAAGGTGACAAACGAAGTACCAACTTACTCCTGATTTCAATCCAGTAGCTCAACCCGGAACTGATGGCGACCTGGAAAAGCTCCGCCATGTAGAAAGCTCTCTCGGACGCATTCGGTGACGATGCGAGACCGGTGAGGAGACTGTAGATGGAACGGGGTAAACACGGGTCACAGCGTGGAAATGAAGCCGGGCAGGACATTGAAGGACAACTGAGAGATCGATCACGGAGGAGTGACTCACATCCAAACGTAGAGGTGTCGAGCGCTAGCCCATGTCTTCGCGTCAACTTTCCGGAGTGCAGTGTACAGTTCTCTAGCATCTGCACGGTTCTCTTGATCGTGGTGTGGAATCAAACAGTCCACAGCCCGTAAGTAGATCAACAGCGTATGACGACATGCTATAGACACGTTTCTCCTCATACTGCTGTTGCCGTTGACTTTGTTCTCCAAGCGCAGCGGAAAGATCAGTAAGAGTCTGGCAATATGATTGCGGAATGGATCAAGAGCAGATGGTGACGGGATGGCTGTAGACGCAAGACACTGGCCGTATTGCATATGTGCGGTCACGTCAGCTAGGGTTAGTATCTCGAGCGAGGGTAGTTCCTCATCTTCGCTGGAATAGCATCCTACGTGTGCATAGCGGTGCTGTGAGAGAGGCAGGTCCTGTTGAGATAGGCTCGAGGACTGGGCGAGGTCATGGTCATCTTGGATGAACTCAGGCTTGTTAAGAATACTGAAAATTGGCAGTTCATCGTGGAATACCGCATGTAGCAAGTCTTCTCTGTGAAGGTGTCGTCAGCTTCCTATCGTGCCAATGCTTGACTCGAGTAAGGTCATGGTACAGACGTCCATGAGAGACAACCCCCTTCAAGATGCCGTTGCAGATCTTGGTTACATCGGTGACACTTACATTGACAGGTTCATGCCGAGAGTGGGCGTGAGTTTGTGGATGCCGCCCCTTCGCTGTAAAATTCGCCGGATTCCCGTGAGGTGTGTCCTCGCCTCATTGCTCCCCCTAACGTTCTGCAGCACTAATCAGCAAGGCTACAGATGGGAAGAGAGGAATGTTACCGCAGAAGTCGTCAGGCAAGTGAGAGCACCGAGTGTCTCGTTATCGACCGCCGTCTCAGGGTCCCGCAACCTCTCGTTGACACCTTGTAGTACACGCGCCTTGTACAAGACATGCTGACCACTGCTGCGGTTGGAGTCGATTGCCTCGAGGTGAGCAGTTGAGATGAGACATGCAGATGCTAATAGCCATACACTGCCATCCCAGGCAGAACTCAACTGAGAGACAATCTGGTCGCTGGCAATAGAAGGCACGAGCCAATGAATATCTGTAGGGTGGAGGCCTGGTCAGTATCTGATGTGTTGGATGTATTGTTACTTAGTCGCTCCGTATCGAATTGTAAGAAACGGAGAAAGCTTACAGGAAGAGTAGAGTTTGAGCATCTGCCCGACTTGCGCAGAGGAAGAGAAAGGATCAAGATCGTCAGAAAGCCAAGAGCTTGGATGATTGTTGAGAGTTGGAGGCTGGCCATAAGTACGACAGACTTCCTTGGCAAATGCTGTTCTGCCATGCAGATCATCCAACAGTGCCACTCGACTCTTGTGAGTCTTGACACGGAGCACCGTTGTGAAGAGGGCCGATTGCGAGAGCTGAGGGTTCTCTGCCGCCAAATACTCCACACGTCGCACCATACCTTTACACTGCATGGGTAGAAAGGCATAATCGCCATCGCAAGGAAGTATTCCACTTTCCGACGTGGTGTCCGAAGGACTGGCTTGCGGGTCCGAGTTCCTGGGGATCTTCGCACCATTGCTTGGTCTAATGGGGACCGTATCTTGAAGGTGTGGTGCATCTACGGCTCGACGAAGGATCAGTCGGACCCGCAATATCAACAGTCCATCCCGCAGGTACCTGAGCAGGGCTACACGGAAGGTGTCTCGCGTGCCTACCAGTGAACAGCTTTTGAGCCCTCTGCCTCTGACGCCAGTCGCGCATCGCATGCGACCTAACCTGTCTGCGAGTCTTACTGTCCCTTCCAAGGCCTGGACCTGACACGTCGACGAATTGGAACATGATGCCAAGGCGCAGGATTGCGCGGAAAATACAGATGATCGGGTATCTGCTGGTGAGACGGAGCAGCTCCTTTATGTGGTGCAAAGCCAAGAACGTCACGCAAGGGGAGCTGAGTAAAGCTGAATGAAGTCTTTAGGAAAGGTTCAGATCTCACTATACACTTGCCTGGTAGGTGCGCCGTGTCCAGATAGAGCTGATGCATGTAAGACGGGAGCTCTAGTAAGACCGTCATAGCTTTATACGTTGTGCGTCACAAGTGAGCGTCGAGTTCGAAGCAGGACGAGTATCATTGCTACGAGAGAGAGAAAAGAAGAAAAGAGATACGCGCTGGTGGCTATCAGAAACGTGCCTACTAAGCTGATGTGATAGTGAATAGGCATGGAAATGTGAATGATCAGTACGCAGCTCAATCGAGCACCGCCTTCCCCATGTGAAACAAGTGTTCGATTCTTGAAGACCACTACATCTATTCTAACATCAGAGAAGTGGCTGAGTCGGTAGCGGCCACGAGCACGTTACATGGCGACCGACGTATACATGGACATGAGGTCAGATCGGATTCTAAGACAGAAGACGACGTTTCCTCTTCGCGGTACAAGTTCGGCTACCATGTGCACCCATGAGAAGGAGCTGTGACTCCGTGATTTCACCGAAACATTGGAATGCACTACGGGATCTCAATTGGTGCACATATGATGATTGAGAGAGTATGATTTCGCTACAGGAGCTACTCAACGTACTCGCAACGTCTCCTAAACCTCTCCAAGAGACCGTTTCCAAAACGCCATGCTTGCCAACAGAAGATGTCGACTCCGAACGACTCAGGGATATTATTTACAGACATGCCGTGAACAAAGTCTTACACCTCGTTAATGTTCTCGACGTGACCCATGGCCTTCTCCTTCGCGACCGAGAGTCCGGCGCCATCGGCGTCGTGTCGGAACTCCTCCTCCAAAGCCCTGACCTCAGCGATGACGGTCTTGTTGGCTCTGCTGACGGGCTTGATCTCGAACAAGCGGTCCATGGACTCCAGAGGAATCGACTTGGTCTCTGGACGAGGAAGTAGACGAAGGGGATCGAGGCAATCATCATGCTGGCGAAGAAGAAGTAGACACCGCAGCCAGACTTGCCCATAGTGAGGAACATCTGTGGGGTGAAGCGGGAGATAATGAAGTTCCAGAACCAGTTGTTGCATGCTGCCGAGGCTTGGCCCAGGGATCTGCGTGATGTGTTAGTCAGTTTGTCATCGATAGGAGATTGTGTGTGTGAAGAGCCCACCTTGTGTTGGAGTCAAACATCTCGGAATTGAGAACCCACGGTGTGCCATTCCACGATGGAGTGTAGAAGGCAGTCCAAAGGTAGAAGAAGAAGATGGCAGCGATACCGGCACCTGAGAGTTGAGTGTTCTTGGTGTGGCTTGCTGGGTTCGTGATGGCGATGTACGCGCCAATGAACCACATGCAAAGACTGCCACCCGCGGCACCTCCCATGAGTAGCTTTCTGCGACCAAGCTTGTCAATCAAGAAGAGTAGCCAGATGATGGTGAGAGCGGTCTTGACCACGCCGAAGATACCAGTGGTGAGGAAGGAAGTGTTGGTTCCCTGAATGCCGATGCTCTTGAAGACGGTAGGGGAGTAGTAATTGATGGCGTTGATACCGGAACCGTTCTGCCAGAGGAAGAGCATGCCACCAAGGAAGAAACGCCATTGCACCTTTCGGCTGCGGCCAACAGCCTTGAAGGGTTTCCAGAAGCCTAGACCGATAGATGCGGCTTGGTGTTCGAGTGCGGCATCAATGAACGTGACCTCTTCGACGATGTAGAGGTCATCAGCTGGGAGGTTGCGGATCCAGCAAAGATTGCGCAGGGCTTGCTCGCGTCGACCCTTGGAGTAGAGCCATCTTGGAGATTCCTTGATCCAGAAGGACCCAGCGAAGAGAAGTCCAGCGGGAATGAGTTGGACAGCAAATGGAATGAGCCATTGAGCGTGGTTGGATGGAAAAGTCTCGCTGATTCCGTAGTTGATCCAGAAACCAACCAGGCCACCAATCTGCCAGCCGAGTTCGTAGATACCGACAAGTCTACCTCGAACAGCCGGAGGTGCAATTTCGGAAATGTAGATGGGCACGATCATAGAGGCGCCTCCGACACCAATGCCGGCAAGCACTCTGCCACCGTAGATCAGACCAAGTCCGCGGGCGGCACTGGCTCCCAGCATCATGCCAGCGCCGACGATGAAGACAGCACCGAAAACCCAGAGACTCTTTTTGCGACCAAGGAAGTAAGCAGAGCAGTATGCCATCAAGCTGCCGAAGAAGGCGCCAGCTTGGTAAACAGAGACGATGTTCGCCTTGATGAGGGCCAGGTGGGTAGGATCCATCTTGGCGAAGCCAAACTCATTGGTAAAGGAGGGTAGAGCGAGGGTGGTGCCGATGAAGGCGGAGTCGTATCCAATCATGCATGAGGCAAACGACGCGATTGCCGCACACATGTACACGCGCCAGTTGTAGACGGCGGAGGGCGTCGGCCGGTCTTCGACGAGGGTGAGAAGGCCCATGTTGGGCGAGGTGAGAGGAGGGGAGTATGAAAGTGGAGTATAGCGCTTCTGATGGCAGAAGGAAGAAGCAGGCCCAAGCCCTCTCTGTTCGAGGCGAGTCCGGAAGGGAGGATGCGTCTCGAGAGGTGAGGATGGAGAGAGGAGAGTGAAGAAGGAAGACGGAGTGGAGATGGATGGCTATTAAATGAAGATTGGGCTTCAGTCTAACGCTTGGGACGACGGCCAGATCGTGCTGGACGAACATTTTCCCCAGCGGCCTGCGCCCGGCGGTGTGGGGAAATCCTCCACTGTGGAGGCGATGGAGGCGATGGAGGCCAGGTCGGGGAAGAATCTTCTTCCGCCCACGACGACCAATGCTCCGAGCCAGTTGTGCCGAGCAGCGTGAGAGTCGACGGTCTCCCTCCGCAGCAGCACATCAGGCAGGTAGGGCTGTTCTCATAGTCGTCGACCGGTTGACTGAGGAGAGCTCTCGAGGAGTCCCGTCGTCGTCTCGTCTCGGGGCGAGGTGGGTTGCTGTGTAGTATACGGCACTTCGTAGTATCGATCACCTTGCACTAATTTATATCTCCGTATCCGTTTTGATTATCGTGCTGAGCTCCTCTTCAACAGTTATACCACCGTCGAGCTATTCGTTGATCATCTAGGAATACCATTGGATCTATTCAGATATCGTATGATCACCTACCACTACGGCTCGCTTTCACGCCTCTCGACAAGCTGTACTTCCCTACAACCAAGATGCCTTCCTGTCCGTCTCCCGACTTCTCCCATCTCGACCGTGTGGGCTACCTCTTCGGCTACCCAATCGCCCACTCCTTCTCTCCCTCTATACACCGAGCCGTCTATGAGACGCTGGGCCTGAACTGGGCACAACTGCCACTACCATCCACGGACATGAAGCACTTCCTCGAGCTCATCAAACATCCTCAATTCTATGGTGAGTCAAGGAAGACAAAGGATATGCCTATGGTCTACAGGAAGCCCTTTCTGTAGGCACAGTGCAGGAGATGTGGACCCTGATTCTGACACAACTATTCACAGGCGCCTCCGTTACCATGCCTCATAAAGTCGCCATCTTCGAGCATCTCGACGAACTCACCCCGCAAGGCCGCGATGTCAGCGCCTGCAATACCAGTACGTTCTCTCGTATCCTCCGATCTTCTTCCTACTACTTCACCCTCCCACCACTCCACCATTTCACCCTTCCACCGCCCGGCCACAGTCCCTCACCCTCCTCCTCCTCTCCCCTCTCAACTGACACGTCCACCCCCACAGTATTCCTCCGCGAAGAAGCCGGTCGCCGCATCTACTGCGGCACGAACACCGACGTCAACGGCGTCCTCGAAGCCTTCCACCGCAACGTGTCCTCTCCTACCGCAACGCTCCACAACCGACCGGGCATGGTCATCGGCGGCGGCGGCGCCGCCCGCTCCGCCGTCTACGTGCTCAAGAAGTTCATGCGCTGCCCCGTCGTGTACCTGGTGAACCGGGACGCCGCCGAGGTCGAGGCCGTCACGTCGTGGTGCACGCAGCAGAACTACGGCGACGGGCTGCGCTACGTGTCGACCGTGGCCGAGGCCGAGCAGCTGGAGGCGCCCGGCGCCGTCGTGGCCTGCATCCCGAACCTGCCGCCCGCGACGCCCGCCGAGCTCGAGGTGCGCAAGATCGTCGAGGCGTTCTTGGCCAAGGACACCAAGGGCGCCCTGCTCGAGATGTGCTACCACCCGAGCCCGCACACGGAGATCGGCGCGCTGGCCGAGAAGCAAGGCTGGCAGGTCATTCTGGGCACCGAGGCGCTGATCTGGCAGGGCGTCGAGCAGGATCGGTACTGGACGGGCAGGGAGGTTGGGAAGGAGGGGGTCGAGCGGGTCAAGGCGGTCGTGGCGAAGTTGTTGGCGGGCGAGGGGCCGCACTTGTAGTGTCGTTGGTGTGAAGGGGAATGGAGAGAAGGGGAGGGAAGACGGGGGGTGCGGCGGGGATTGGGATGATGGCGCTTGTGTATAGGAGAAGGCTGATGGCTACTGTAGCAATTCATGTACTTGATCCATTCCGGAAGCCGAGAGTGTCCACGGTGTTCGAAGTCATGCAACATGGTGCCCACCAAACAAACCCCATACGCCTCCCACACAACAATACAATCACGACCCCCCAGCATGCGCGCGACCTCGGTCATCGGCTTTCACCCCAGTTCCATCCGCGCATCATCGCCCAGCCCCCACTCGCTCTCCCGCTCCCTCAGCCGCATCGGCGTGTGGACGTCGTGCAGATCCTCGTCGTCCTCGAGGCTGCGCTCGCTCCTTCCGCTGCCCGTGCTGAGCACCGCGCTCGCCTCGCTGCCGTCGCGATTGTGCTTCCTGAACCAGCCTCGCTTCGGCGCTTTGTTGCTCCCGCCGTCCGCGTCCTCTCTCGTGGCGGCGGAGTAGTCCGGCGGCGGGTCTCGCGGGGGTAGAGTTGGTGGCGTAGGGGATGCGGCCTCGGAGAGGCTGGGGCGGTTGGAGGATGAAGCTGCGGGTTGCGGTGTGGGCGAGGGCGTGATCTCGGTCGACGAGGTCACCTCGACGAGCTCGGCGTCGCGGTACCATTTCCGGCGCCGCGTGTAGCGGCCCCATCCGTCTTGCCCACGGCGGCCGTCGCGCCACTTGCTGTCGTAGTAGATCCATCCTCCGTCTCCTGTGTTGCTTCCGCTTGTATTTCCCTTCGATTCGTCAATCACCGTCTGCCCCTCGTTCTCTTCTCCTTCGACGAGCCACTTGCTGCCTCCGGCCCATCGCCATCTTGCATGTCCACCTTCTACGTCCGGGAGTTCGAACAGTTCAGTAGTGGGCGCAGGGTTTAGGTGCTCGTCAGTCCACGCAGCACGTTCGTATGCGAGCATGGACGAGGTCCAACCGATGCCGAGCCAGCGGCGTTGATTCTCATATAGCGTGAACGTGAATCGAACGCCAGACGATTCTGGTCGTCTCTTGGCAGTTAAAGAAGCTGCCACCTCGTTTGCGGTCTTGGCTTTGCGAGGTGGAAGCGGTGGAGGCTTGCCATCAATCTTTGCAACCTGCTCTCCGAAGTTGAGGCCGGTTAGTGTGGTGCAGACTCGACGCACTGTCCGAGAGCGCCAGAGTATGGTGCGTGAGACGCGGGCAGGGCGTGAATGCCAACACAGGAACAAAGTCCCAAAAGTTAAGATGACGCGCTTGGTCGTGACGATGCGGAGAGGCGGTAGCGTAAGAAGGATCCAAACAGGCGTGACGAGAAGTATTCGTATGAACAATGTTGTGAGAGCTGGTCTCGTTGTAGCGCTGGTCGCGGTTCTTTGGGTACTCAGGAAATCTGTCAACCGGAGCAGAGGGTCTAACAGAATGTTACACCGGCTGGTGAAGTCCTTGAGCGTGTCCACAATCTCGTCCAGGCTCTTGTGATGCCGGACACTACTCTCCGAATTCTCTCTCTTATGCCCCTTCTGTGCCTTCTCACCGGTCCAACCGGTAGAGGAAAGCGGGGAGTAGCGGCGCGAGTACATGCCGACTATAAGAAGAGTGACGAGAATGATCGGTCCCGCAAAGCGTACCACCACATCTCCATATAGTGTGATGGACCAGAAGGCCGCGACGAGCAGGAAGCTCTCCCATGGATCCTCGGTTGTCCATGAGAGCAGGCCGGCGATCCTATTGAGCGGGATGAGAAAGGGGTGAGAATGTGCGAGTGCACGAGTGACTTGCGGCGGTGTCGCAACGAGCAGAGGCGACTTCTGGTGCACGAGTATGGTGGAGCGTTGCTTGAGGGAGGGCGAGTGGTTGATGGAGGCTGGTGCGAAGGCGGCTATTGTTGGAGGCTTGGGATCTCCGTGAGGATCGGGAGACCCTCTGTCCTGCGGAGGAGGAGACATGGACGTCATCCAAGGAGTGTCTACATGAGCGCGATGTCAGACGAGGTTGAACGGATGGAGGAGCGTCGCGAGAGAATGTCTGACCGAACGCTGCCATGCATGGAATCCAGGCCAACGCGTCATCGCATCGCCAAACAGCTCGAGCTCTTCGGCTTCCCAGACTTGGCGTCTGCCGCGAGAGCGCAGGTCACTGATAGACGTGCTTGCGGAAGAGGGCGAAGCAGAAGTGACCTTCACGGCACAGAGTCGAGGCAGCTACAAGTAAGGTATACTGAGGGGCGCTCTCGGCTTTCCCAGGCTTCAGGCATGTGAAAATACGGCGAGGGAAGAATGCAGCGGCTCATAGTTGGACACTGCGAGACGATGTTCGCTGCCCAGTATCGCCCGTTTCCATCTCGACAATGTCCAACCCCAACCCAACTATACCCGCCCAAGGGCAAAGGCTGGAATGCCACTGCACCTTGTTGACTGCTATATAGGAGCCGCAACGTACGGCGGGAGAAGCCGAGAGAGGCGTATCACGTGTCGGGGTCGGCCAAATTTACGACCACTCCCGACGCCTCTTGAGAAAGTTGTCGATTGCTACCCTCAAAGCACTATCTGAAGAACCAATCTTTGTGCTTGAACCTCTTCACCTGTCCTCCCGATTTTCCAGACTGGTTCTCGGTACACAGTACATTATGGTAAGTTGAGCAGCTTCTACAGCAACGCGCAGAAGCAACCGTCGAGCTGCACCCTCGTTCTCTTGCGTGGCGCTGACAACCCCCCAGGCGCATCGCATAATAAGTCAGATCGTCATCACTGGATCTCGAGTACTCGGGCGCGCCTTCGCCGAAGCATACCGACAAGCCTCCGCATCTCAGAAATATGCAGCCGCAGCAGGGAAGGGCTCAACCGGGAACACCTTCACCTCATCTGGCCTGACCCTCGACGAGGCCTGCAAGATCCTCAATGTTCCTCCCCCGAAAGGAGGAGAGACGAACATGGAGCAAGTGATGGAGAGGTTCAAGCGGCTGTTCGACCAGAACGATCCGAAAAAGGGAGGCAGCTTTTACCTGCAAAGCAAGATCCTGAGGGCACGGGAGCGGATAGAGCTGGAGGTGAGAGAAGCCAAGGAAACTGCGGAGCGAGAACAAGAGCTAAGGGAAGGGTGGAAACCTAAAGTTTTCAAAGACCGGTAGTAGAGCCGAATCGAAAGCGCCGGACAGTGCGAAAGCTCAGGATGGTGGGCCATCTTGAGAAAGTTCAGCTGCGGACGCTGCGTCGGCGCACCACCATCGACAATCACATACGGCCTCCCTCTACTACGCCCATCGCTCTCTGCGATCAGAACGTCGTCATACCTCACTAATCCTGGATTTCACTGCATTAGCAAGGC
Source organism: Cryomyces minteri (assembly GCA_005059845.1). NCBI lineage: Eukaryota > Fungi > Ascomycota > Dothideomycetes > Cryomyces > Cryomyces minteri. Next base: position 15,955 of record NAJN01000438.1, read on the forward strand.
GTTAGGGCATGGGTAGCATTCATGTGGCACTTCGAGACCCATCTTATACGTCAACGATGTACAGCTCTCAGTCTTCCTCAGCTCGGACACACGCACGCTACTGCGACGGTGTCACCTCAATCTTCCTCTCCTTCCACTGTACATTATCTAGCGCCTTCGCCTTCATAACGCGCGTGACTCTCTTGTGCTTGTAGAGTAGAAAGAAGCGAGAGGTCAACGATTGAAGAGAAGCGTTTCGAACTACATCTTGTCGGGGCTCTCTCGACTTGGCGAGGCGATGTATCTTACCACTCAAACGATTGGTGAGTTGTATGGACAAGTTACGCCTTCGCTCTTTACTTGATTCTATATAGATTGACGTTTGTGATTGTCTAGCAAGTCTTCGCTCTATACGATCACACCACCTGGTACGCCAACAAGTTCATCCATCGCCAGAAGCCTCATATCTCCATCTCCTCGCCCTCCACCCACTTCTTACACTGCCAGTACAACAAATCATGCTTCTTGCCACACACGTTATCGCCCTCTCGCCTATGCCCAGGCATATCCAACATGACCTTGACGCCCATCGTCGTCTCCTGGCAGTACGCCAAATAGCGGTACCCCGTCGGAAAGCCCTTCAGCTTCTCCTCGTCCAGCGTCGGCACTTTCGCCGGGTTGATGGGGATGAGCTTGTCCTTCTCGTACCAGTGCCGCACGAAGCGCGCCCGCCACTCGCCGTCCGGTATCCCGGTTGCGGGCGAGGAGGAGGAGGTGCCTTTTTCCCAGAAGAAACAGAACCGGCAGTCGCTCTCGGCGTCGACTTCGCAGCCGTCGATTGTGAAGCGCTGTGTGATTGTCGCTTTCATCTTCGTTGTCGCGCGCGTTGCCGAGGGGTTGATCTCCGTGCTGGCGCCGTGGCACCTGTGCATTATGAAGGCGCCTTTGTCCATGCCGGCCTTGGAGGCTTTCATGAAGTCCTGTGGAGCAATCACGCGTCAGCCGGGCTGGACAGAAAACGAAGAGGGCAACTTACTTTGTTGTGCGTCCGCCCGGTCCACGTCGTGTAGATGTATGCATCGGGCGCGAAGATGGATTCGAGATTTTCCCACTCGCAAGCGTCGCGGTACATGGGCCATCCTTCTGCCAGCTCGCGGAGCTTGAAGCGTTCGAGGGCTAGTGAGTCGGGCCCGTTGTTGCGGATGGCTTTGGATGGGCGAGAACCCTCTGGTAGGGAGTGAAGATCGGGCATACTGCTTGCTTGGAATTGGTCTTCGAGTCTGTTCAGTCTTTGCATCAAACCCCGACTACCAAGAGATGTTCAGGGCAAGACAGAGGGTCGGAGATCACGAAGCTGGCTCAGCGGTGTTGCTTCAAGAACGCCGGTTTGTCTGTCTACAAACAGCCGGCCGTCTCTTACTTTCGGATCGCTGTTTCGAGAAGAGGTACGCCTTGTTCTCAATCGTCTCCTGCTCGGCACAATCAAGCCTTTTCGGTGGAGGAAGTCGGATTCAGACATTGTTCGACGGTAGGGTGAAAGATGGTAGGTCTGGCAGAGTATTTATCCTACCGCGGGGTAGCTTCTCTGACGTCTAAGCAACGCGCTATTCGGCACTTCAGCCTGCGTAAAGGCATAACCCGACTATTCAGTTTCCATCGACCAACACACAGTTGGATGTCGGATGGTGGGTCGTAGTGAACACACAGTCGTTCTGAGCTGGTGAGAGTTACGGACGCTGGACGCCTGTTTCACACACTGCTCTACATCTCTGCGTCGAATTTAAATTAGGTCTGTCGAGTCTTCAAGATCAATGGGAAGCTCTCTGTTTTGAACAACCTCTATACCTATACATCTCTACAACTCTCTTTGTGTTTCTTCCAAACTCTCTGGTTATCTATGTCTCACCTAGTCGAACAAAGTCGTGATATCACTATGGCCGCCACAAATGGTTCTGCCACGACGAACGGCGGCGCCAGTTCCCAGCGAAGATACCTATATCTCGCCGGCATAGGTGTCACACACTCGATAGCATATGCAATGCACAATCACATAATCCAAAGTCTCGGCCTCCCCTTCGAGTTCAGGAACGTCGAATGCCCCTCGATAGAAGACCTGATGTCGCTCTTCCGCGCCCCTAGCTTCGCCGGCGGCGTCGTCACAATGCCCTTCAAGCAGGCAGTAATGCAGCATCTCGACGGGCTCGACGACCTTGCCCTAACACTCGGAGCCTGCAACAACGTCTACCTGACCGCCGACGGCAAACTCAGAGGCACCAACACCGACTGGCGTGGCATCAAAGGGTGTCTGCTGAGCGCCAGCACCGAAGGGCGAGGGAAGCCCGCCGTGATCATCGGCGCAGGCGGCGCCAGCAGAGCCGCCGTCTACGCCCTCTCCACCGAGCTCGGCTGCAAGACCATCTACATGATCAACCGCGACGAGACCGAAGTCGCCGCCCTCCTTGCCGACGCGCAAGCATACGCCAAGAACGGCCAGCCCGGCCCGGATCTCGTCCACATCCAGTCCGTCGCGCAGACGTCCGGCCTCGCCAAACCCTACTACATCGTCGGCACGGTGCCCGACTTGGAGCCCTCGACGCCGCAGGAGCTCGAGGCGCGCGCGATCCTCGAGTCGCTCCTGTCGACCCGCGACGGCGAGCAGGAGGGCGTGCTGCTGGACATGTGCTTCAAGCCGCGCAACACCCGCATCTTGAAGCTCGGCAAGAGGCTCGGCTGGCGCACGGTCGAGGGCACGGGCGTCATCGGCCATCAGATCGAGGAGCAGTGGCGGCTGTGGGCGGGCCAGGAGGCGAGCGGGAGAGTCCCCGTAGAGGAGGCGTGGGAGGTGCTGAGGAAGAAGGCGGAGGAGAGCACTGCTATAAATTTCTGATCGAGTCACCCCGGCCTTGCTCACTGTTGGGCTCCACCGCGCATGCAAGGCACCGGGTCAGCGACTACCCAGACATCGTAAGGAGGTTCGAGGGGTTTCAGTCTCGCAAGCTTCGTTGCTGCTATTTGCGGCAGTGCGAGGGGACAAAGAGGACAATTAGGCAGCGGGTGGTATCAATCTATATGCAAGCATGCCCAACCAAACACCATCCAGAACCCAGTGGTCTATGCAGCGGTCTTCAGGTCGAAGTCCTTGACCAGCCTCTTCCACGCCTCGCCACCTCTCCTTGCGTGCTCCGCCGGCGTCTCCGGACTCGGGTCCGCCATGGACCGGTTGAACAGCTCCATGCTGACCCAGCCCTCGAACTTCAGGCCCTCGAGCAACGCCCTCGTCACCTCCCTGACGGGCAGATACGCGCCCCGAGCCTCCTCGCCGTAGAACAGGCGGCAGTTCCGGCTCCAGCTCATGCGCGCCGGCTGGTCCGCGACGTAGTACTCGTGGCCCTGGACGAGGGGCTTGTCGAGGCGCTCGGCGTCGACGATCTGGATGTAGAAGATCTTGCTGACGTCGAACGTCTCGACGAGCCGCGCGAGCGACGCTGCCATGTCCGCCTCCGCGTTTGCCGTCTTCCCCGACGCCGCCGCAGGGTCGGCGTAGACGCGCCCGGCCATGTTGAAGGTGTCGAGACAGGCGCCGAAGTTGGGCCGGTCGATGCGGCGGACGATGTCCCAGCACTGCTCCCACGTGTCGACGTACGTGCCCCAGCAGAGGCTCTCGTACGCGAAGCGGATGGGCGGCTGCTCGCGCGCGCCCAGGTCTGCCACCTCGACCATGTCGGCGACGAGGGTGTCGAGGTCCGAGGCGATCTGGTCGGCCGGCAGGAAGTTGGACGGGATCTGCACGATGTCGGTGCCGAGGATTTTGGCGAGGCGGAACCACAGCTTGAACTTGTCGATGCGCGCGGCGTGCTCGCGCTCGTCCTTCAGGCCCTCGTAGTGCAGGCACGGCTGCAGCCCGACGACGGCCAGGTCGCGCTCGTCGCACAGCGCGCGGATCGTGTGCGCGGCCGCGAGCTTGTTGGCGTCGGTGAGGCCGCCGGCGCGCGCCTTGGCTATGTATTCTAGGTCTTCGTAGAAGACTTCGATGCCCTCGAAGCCGTGCTTGACGGCCTGGTCGAGCTTGTTGGGCAGCTCGTGCACCCAGGCTCGACCGAGCGACATGGACGATATCGCTGGGCGGCAAGGCATGGTAGATGTGGTATGCGGAGGCGTTTGGAGGCGGAGGACGGAGAAGAGAGTGAGTCGGTGCTCTTCAACCGAAGATACCTAGACGAAGCACAGCGACCAGCGTAGACTATAAGTGTACGGTATAAGTAGACGGAATTGTAGGTTTCGCGTCTCTGGGTCCCGCAGACGTTCTAGATGGAGATGAGGAGGAAAGCAGTTGGTTGAGGTGCGGTAACGGAGGAGAGGGTCTACTTTTGGTTGATGTGTGGTAGAGAAGAGCTCGGCCTTTCATACGTTCTTCACTTGGGACGTCCCATCCAACCAGTTCCGTCATGGAACGCCTGGAATCGATGCTCGACCGGCCCATGTTGCAGTGATTCGCCCCCGGGCAAGGGAGTCGGGCTGTTCGCGTGTTGTGGATAAAGCAACATGTTGACGGCTGAAGAAACAGCCGCCAAGTCAACCGGCGCGGCACAGGCGTGGTCGGCCAGGCACCGCGCCAGCCCAGAGGGATAAACACTCCTCCTCCTTCTCCGCTCCACTCCACTCTCTCGATCGCGGCCGTGGGAAAGAGCACAAGCAGGAGCACCGTGTGAGACTCGGGGAAGCCTCACTGACAGCGGCGCTGCTGGTGAAGACTGTCTTGCTTGCGTACCGTAGCCCAGCTGTATACGCGTTCGTGTGCGGCATGCGGTAGGTACGCTTGAATGCTGCTTCAGTCATTCGTTCGAGATACACCTCAGCTCGCCATCTCCTCTCTCGATCAACTTCTGGAACGTCCTTCTCGTGTTGTATGACCGTTGACCCGTTCCATCTCTACCATACCTCTGCGCTTCGTTCAGCATGTCTTCCCAAACACCTGTCAAGATGGCTGTGATAGGCACTGGCCTCATAGGTCCACGTCATGCTCTCTCCATCAGCGCGAACCCGGAAGCCCAATTGGTCTGCATTGTTGACCCCAATCCTGCGGCAAAGTCGGTAGCAGCGAAGTTCAAAACCACATTATACCCAAGCATTGCAGACATGCTCAGCTCACCACACAAGCCAGATGCCGCTATCGTCTGCACACCCAACCATACCCACGTCGCCCTGTCCAAAGAGCTACTGGACGGAGGCGTGCATGTGCTGGTTGAGAAGCCCATATCGACGGACGTAGCCAGCGGCCACGATCTCGTGACTCACGCGGAGAAGAGCGGTCTCAAGCTCTTGGTCGGGCATCACCGACGCTTCAACCCTTACGTCGTCGCCACAAATCGAGCTCTAGAAGAAGGCTCCCTGGGAGAGATCATTGCGGTGAATGGCCTATGGACGACCTTCAAGCCTTCCCCGTACTTTGACCCGCCTACGGAGTGGCGCCGGACGAGCACCGCAGGCACTGTCCTCCTCAACCTCATACACGAGGTGGACATAATGCACCACCTCTTCGGTCCCGTCGTCCGCATCCACGCCGAGAAAACCGTCTCCCAGCGTGGCTACGACGCCGAAGAAGGAGCAGCCATACTCTTCCGGTTCGCCTCTGGAGTGGTAGGCACGTTCCTACTTTCGGACGCTGTCCCCTCACCCTACAGTTTCGAGCAAGGGACAGGGGAGAACCCCCTGCTTCCGAGAGCGGCGCAAGACTTCTACCGCATCTTCGGCACCGATGCTTCTCTGAGCGTGCCGGACATGCGACGGTGGAGCTACGACGGTGCGAAGGAGAAAAGCTGGCTGGAGCCCTTGAGCCGGAAGACCTTGGACGTGGAAATGGCCACGCCGTTCGATCTGCAGGTAGCACATTTCATCAGGGTTGTGAGGGGACAGGAAGAGCCGAGTTGTAGCGGGCAGGCTGGCTTGCAAGCCATGATCGTTTGCGACGCTGTCAGGCAAGCATTGAAGGATGGGGGGGCGGTGGACATCAAGGCTGTGCCGAAGCTGTGAGCATGATGGCAGGGAAGGACCCACCCACGGAGACGAGGCGAAGTGAGGAGAGTGCTCTCTACAGACGTGAGCTACTGAGTGGCCGCAAGAACCCAACGCTTTCATCGTCTGCTGGTAATCCTGATTCCTCGGGTGAATCTCGATCGTACCGCACTGCCTACTGTGTGCTACCACGCCACGCTAAGGCGCGGCATAACAATGATGTAACTAGAGATCGACCTATATAGGGACTTGAAAACATGTGTTGCCTCCTGCTGCACTTCACATACTCCAGACAAACTCGATCCACGCTCCGCACACCAGCATTTTGTACGTACACTCGAATCCAGTTTTGCCAGTGTGCCCGTTAACTGAGCCGGAGCGTGCAGAAGATGCCCACAATCGCCATCAGCGGCGGCGGCAGCGGGATCGGCCACACATTCGTCACGGCGTTCGCCAAAGACGCCAACAACCACATCCACGCCATCGACGTGACCTTCTCCGACGAAGTGTCGAACGAGAAGGCGGCGGCGAAGGTCGAGCGGCACACGGTCGACACGTCGAAGCAGTCGTCGGTCGACGCGCTCGCCGCCGCGCTCGACGGCGAGCCCATCGACCTGTTCATCCACAGCGCCGCCGTGCGCGGCCTCGTGCGCTCCGCGACAGAGAAGAGCGACAACCCGGCCGACGCGGAGACGCTGGCGGTCATGGACGCGGAGACGATGACGGCGACGCTGCAGGTCAACGTGGTCGGGTCCTTCCTGCTGCTGCGGGCGCTGGTGCCGAACCTGCAGAAGGCGGCGGGCGCGCGCTGCGTCGTCATGGGCTCGCGCATGGGCCCCATGGCCGCCAACAACGACGGCGGCGCGTACGCCTACCGCGCCAGCAAGGCCGGCCTGAACGCGCTCGTCAAGAGCTTCGCCATCGACGTGCCCGACGTCGTCTTCACCGTCATACATCCCGGCCGAGTGGAGAGCCGCATGACGCACGTTCGCGAGGA